>PVJS01028743.1:0-25288 GCA_004027185.1 Glis glis | reverse complement strand
TCACACAAAATGAAGGGTCATATGTTTTCACTAATATGCGCAATATAGGGAGTAGTGGGGACACAAAAGGGTCTCCAATGACAATGGAGAACCCTCAGAGGTGCTAGGGAAGGGATACAAGGGAAGGGGAAGGGTAAGAAAGTAGTGAATCCATGGAATTACTGTCATAAACAATGTGTATATGTGAGATTATACCAACGTCATTCTCAGTGCTACATGTGGGGGGGAGGCGGGGGGGAGGTGGGGGGGAGGGACACCAAGAGCTGTGTGCATGTATGTTAACACCAAACTGATACTCATTGTGAAGTGAGACTACAATGCACCAATAAAAACATAAAAAAATAAATAAAAAAAATAGTGAATTACCCTGTACTAGAAAAAAGTTTGTTTGCTTTCTCTAGAGCCAACAGATTTTCACACAAATAACTGTTGAGTGTTTCAAGGGGTTCAAAGAATCTAGGCAGATTTCTTTCTCCTTACAAAGTCAATCAACATACATTAAGTAAAAGCTGATAGGATTTCAAGTCAATATAAATGTCTTCCTCCAGTGAATTCAGATTAATGTTTCCTTAAAGCTCCTTCAAAGAACACACTCAAACATAAATAGGAGCATGGGTCAGGCTCTGTACCACGCACCTGCTATATGCTAACTTCAAACTTCATAATAATACTCTAGGGCAGGTATTTTGATCCCAGTTTTAAGATAAGTTTTTAGAGGCTTGCCGAGGTTAACTGACTTGGTTACAATGACTTTGCTAGTAAAGATCTGAGCCAAGATTTTAACCCCAAACTGCCTGGTGCCAAATCTCATATTCCTACCACTTTACCAGCATTGACCCATCTCTTTTCCAAATAATGCTAGTATCGGGTAACATGATGTTCTGTGAAAAAAAGAGGGGGGCAGATTTATTGTCAATTATTTTTTGGGGAAATGCCACATTGCAGGAAAGATACATGTTTAACTCAATTTAATGCTTAGTTTTAAAATCTCATTTGACAGAGAAAATCCCCTTTAAAAAATAAGTCATGTGCTGGGTGTGGTGGCACACGCCTGTAATCCCAGTACTTGGGAGGCTGAGACAGAATGATTGCAGATTTGAAACTAACCTCAGCAACTTAGCAAGACTCTGTTTCAAAACAAAACAAAAAAAAATAAAAAGGGCTGGGGTGTAGCTTGGAGTTAGAATGTCCCCGGGTTTGGTCCCCTGTAACACACACACACACACACACACACACACACAAAGTCATGTTTTGAGGAGCATGTATGAACTTATACAGGTTACTCCATATTCTTTTTTCTGAAAGCCGGAAGTTGATTATGAAGGCTTTGAAAATCTTCCCTTCCTCCAGCCAAGAAAACAAAGGTAATGGAAAACACAGAATCACTTGGGTCTTCAGGCCTTTTTCTGATTCATCTCCATGGTTTCAAGTTATCATGGACTGAGAGTAACAAGTATTATGTAGTATTATCTATTATCTATAATAAAGTTACTGTCTACATTGACTTCAAGGTTTATTACAGTTTTATGATAGTAAATCTGTAAAACTATTTACAGAAGCAAATCTGTAAAAGTGTTTCATAGGGCAATATTTTCCTTAACTAAATGAGTCCCAGCTTCCTTGTCTCTAAAACGGGGAAAATAATACGAATACAAAATTAATATTAACTATGGGGAAAAGGGATCAGGTTGAAGGAAGACCTTCACTGCCTTAAATTGCAAGACAAGAAATGCGGACTTGCCCTTTACATAATAGAAAGTCATCAAACTATTTTTTTTTTCTGCACGTTAGTTGTAAGAAAAGTGGTGTGATAGCAGTGTATAACAAGGATTAGGACAGGTTTCTACATTATGTACTTATAAATTGGGGAATCTAAAATTACGTCAAAATGCCTCCCTCCTCTGCAGTATGGGCTGTAGCCATTGGCCAGTAGTTCCTTACTTCTTGACTCACATCTTTCAATTACTGTTTGTCTCAAGGACTTACATTGACTCCAAGCTCACATCTACAAGTTTCACTTCATTGTAGCAGGTGACTTGAAATATGACAAAGTTAAACAGGCAGTGGTGGCCCACACCTGTAATCCCAGTACTTGGGAGGCTGAGACAGGAGGATCTCCGGTTCAAGGCCAGCCTTAGCAACTTAGCAAGGCCTGCATCAATTTAGTGAGACACCATTTCAAAAAATTTTTTTTTCCAAATTTAAAAAGATAAAATAAAATAGGGCTGGGGGTGTAGTTCAGAGGTAAAAAAAAACCCTGGGTTGAATCCCCAGTACCCCTCCCACACACACCCAGTTATAACTATACTTTTTAATTGTTTTATAAGTGGAAAAATTGAATTGTCTAAACTAGGAAACTTGAAATCAGCAACTTCAGAGGTAACAGGACTTATCAATATTAAAGAGCTAAAGGAGAAAGAAAGCTGGTCTTGGCATTTGAGCACGAAACAAATATTCCCACTGATGTCTTGACCTTCATTCATAACACACTAGTGTTTCTAGGAAGGAAACATCCACTGAGCTAACTTCTTCCCTATTCAGTACAATTCAAATAACCACTACCCACTAGAAACTTTACATCTAAATTCAGAGAACCCTTAAGTAACAGAACATAAAAATACCCAAAGTAACTATTTTCTTTATGGCTTCAAGGATAAACAGAAACTGATTTTTTTTCTGAAATCAGATTATTGGAACTTAAACAATAAGTCCCTTGAATGGTTTTCTTTCAAAACTTTAGGAGGGCCTAATAATATTCTTTTTTTTTTTTTTTTGCGGTACCGGGGATTGAACCCAGGGGCGTTCTACCTCCGTGCTACACCCCCGGCCCTATTTTTTATACTTTATTTTGAAACCGGGTCTCACGAAGTTGCGGAGGGCCTCACTAGGAAGAGAGAGAGACAGGGAGAAAGAGAGAGAGAGAGAGAGAGAGAGAGAGCGAGCGCTGAGGCTGGCCGCGAACCCGGATCCTCCGGTCTCTGCCTCCCAAAGTACTGGGATTACAAGCGTGTGCCACCATGCCCGGCCTAATAATATTCTTATATGATCATAAGCTCTTTACAAATAATACTGTATCTGGTTTAGACTTTGTCTATCCTCTTCAGCTTGTCCTGTGCGTATTTTGGTATTAGAGTAGTGGTGGGCTTTAGTGGTGGGCTTTTTTTTGGTAAGTAATTCGTAAGATGAGTTGAGAATACAACTAGATTTGTCTAGTACAGTAGATATCAACAGGGAATGATTTTACCCCTCAGGAAACATGTTGGGGTACCACAGCTGGAACAGGGTTGAGGGTCCTACTGGTATCAAGCGGGTAGAGAAGGTTCCTGCAAAGCATCTTGGAATTTACAAAATGCCTCTCCCCCAATACAGATTTATTCAGCCACAAATGCTAAGCCTGAGAAACCCTGATTTAGTAGGATGCATTTTTGTGGTTTGCATATGCTTTGATGTATAGTTAAGCTATTCCTGCTTGTTTGCGTTTAGCAACGGCTTCCAGGAATACTCTGTGCTGACTTGCCCAATGTCATGATAGGAAGATATAGAACCAGCAATTGTATCACTAGATGAACTTGTTCTATGGTAATTGACACTAGCCATATATAGGTAGTGAAGGGCAAAGGTTTACAAATAAGCCAGAAGCAGGTCTGAGATTATTTTCCAAACACTGAATGTGTACAATTAAGGAAGAGTGACTGCTCAAAACAGAAGATCTCTCCTGTCAGGAGCAGATACAATTACATATACATATATACAATTATAACTGCACCATATTTTTTTTCTGTTTTGATGAAACTGATGCAAAATGGAATTTATAGAGTCCATGTGACTGTATGGAACAAACCTAGAGCAATAGTGTGAGGGCCATGCAGTGTCTGTTTTTAAAGTCATATGTTTCATGCATCTCAGCACATTGTGAAGCCTTGGCTTGACATTACCAAACATGAATTTTGAAGCTTGAAGGTTTTCTGAACTCTAATTGATTGACAATGTATTTTGACCTATTATGCTACGAGACAAACTAAATTATCTTTGTATTCTACCGACAGAAAACATCACAGAAATTAAATTGTCATATAAAGGGGTGATCCAAGGTATGCAAGCCAAAATGCTGAGGAAAAAAGCAAGTATAGAGGCGTGTTAGGCAATCCATTAGTAAAATGTTATAGATTCCTTGAATCTTTGTGATATTTATTTTTCAGCCATTCAAAATGTGTAATTTGTTGTGATTTTTTTTACTACTTTAAATATTAACTTTCGAACGCAAGTTTGAATGCGTACGTTTAATTTCTTTTTCTCAAAAAAGGTCTAATAAGTCATGTAAATTTTAGGCCTCATGAAACCTGGATTTTCCTCTAGTCACACATTTTATTGTAAAATACAACATTGAAGTTTTATTTCGTTAAAGGCAATGTTCACTTCCTGCTCATGGCTTATTTCAGAAAGGAGCTGCATGAAGTCCCTTTTCCCCCCCTCTTCTTTTCTTTCTGGAACTAAAATATTCTCTTCAATTTCTCTTACTTAATGGAAAATGAAGATACAAGGGAAAAAATCCTATTACTTCTGTGAAACCTGCTGCCCTAAAGTCACAAATATAATTTATGGATTCAAGCCGTGCTTGTATTCCTTGCTATGCCAATAAAGTTTATTGAAATTGGAAATGGAATTAAAAAAACTTAAACCAAAAGAGCCAGTCCAGGGATCAGAAAAAAAAATATATATATATATTTAGATTATATCCAAATAAAAATATTGTTCTAGCTTCAGCCAGATTGTCATACAAGTTAGCAAAAAGTAGCCTGTCTTATATTTTTTAAGTCAAGCTAATCATGTTAACATGGATATTTTTTCATTTTTACTTAATATTTTATGATCTAAGACTTGTCATTCCATATTGAAATGAGGGTCCAAGAAAAAGGGAACATTTTGCCTTATATTTCAGACTTCTAGGGCTTTAAGATTTAGAGAGAACATGACAAAAAAAAATATCTGTGTAAGGCCAAAATTACTAGTCAGGGTGAACATTATAAAAATGTAAGTAAAAATGAATTTAAAACTGATATGAGTACATTGAATTGGCTGAAACATAAAATCCTACAGAGAAGTATTTGTGGATTGCTGCAGGAAATCTACATTAAAGTACATTATTTCATGCAGAGAGAATCTTACTGAAATTATAAAGCACTCCTATGGCAAAAAGGAAAGAACAACCCACAGCTTTATAGCAGCAGCCAGAGTAGCAGCACACATCTCAAAATAAATCCCTCACACTTTCAGAGGGATAACTGCTGCTAATCAAATGTCTCAAAACATCTGGGCACGACTTGGAGTTGCCTGGACATTGTGGCTGAGGAGACAGAAATGTAGGCTACAATAGGGCATAATAATGTTCAGAGACATTGCTTTCGAAGCATCTCTCATTTCCTTTAGTCTCAGAATGCCCCAGACTAATAGGGAGACCCCCAAACTATGAGTATCAAGAGCTCCCAATGGTAGATTGGGGACTATTTGAAGCTAAAAGCAATTAGTAGGCTCAGTTTGGGGGGGATAACAGCACAGATGAAGTTTTTACGAGCTCATGATTCAACTTCTTATACTTTACTTTGTAAGCTGTGGAGTAATGATTTTGTTGTTAGAGACTTAGGGAGCATCTATATACATTGATTTTTTAGTTGCACAATTTAGTTGAGAATTCCTCCATTCACCTGCCATTAAAGAAAATATTGAGACAACTCTATAGAGTTAATCTTTTACAAAATAAGGGGAAAAAAGAAGGAGTCTGATATAAAGAAAAGGCTACCAATTTACAGATAGAGAAATCAGGCATTACTGTGACCTGGGAACATTTCTTAGCCTCATCTTTAAAATATGAACATGGAGGGGGTGCCGTTGAAGACTGAATAATAGTGATGTGCATGAAACAACCTCACCTGGGGCTTGGGGCAGAGTGGGTTCAAAGTTGCAGCTGTTTTTTTAATAGTTATCTTAATCATTTTGTTTCTTTACATGCTTAAACATTTTGAAATTTGAGGGAGAGGGTGTTAACAAAATGAGGAGAATGACATACTCATTAGATGATTCACAGAATAACAATAGAGTTCTTATTTGCTGAAAAATAGGAAGTTCCTTCTCTCTCTCTCTCTCTCTCTCTCTCCCTCCCTCTCACCCTGTCATTCATTCATTGATACTGGGGATTGAGCCCAGAGGTGTTCTATCTCTGACCTATACCCCAGCCCAGCCTTTTTTTTTTTTTTAATTTTTAAACAGGATCTTGCTAAGTTGCCAAGGCTAGTCCCAAATTTGTGTTCCTTCTGTTTTAGCCTCCCTACTGAGATTACAGGCACGAACCACCAGGCCCGGCTTTTCTTTTGTTTTATATTAGCCCAACCCAGGCTGAATAAAAATCAGGGTTTTTGTTGTTGTTGTTGTTGTTGTTGTTGTTGATGATGATAGTACTAGAAATTGAACTTAGGGGCATTCTACCTCTGAGCAATACCCCCAGCCCTATTTTATTATTATTTTGAAGTGGGGTCTCATTAAGTTGCTGAGAGACGTGCTAAATTGCTGAGGCTATCCTTGAGCCTGTGATCCTCCTGTCTCAGCCTCCCAAGGACTGAGATTACAGGTGTGTGCTACCATGCCCGGCTTAAAATCAGCAATAAAAAAGCAATATTACATATGAAAATCATGCTGAAATCAAGTCAAAGTAAAAATCATTTGAAAAAGTAACTGCATATTTTAATTTAAGCAGGAAGTTTGGGTTAACAATTTCTCCCATCACATATGGGAAGGTCTAATACATTATCCACCAGAATGAAATGCATTTGAAATAAACTTTAACAAGTTTCTGATGGAACAGAAGCCAGTTGGGTCTCAATCTCAATGTACTAAGCTACAAACCTAAATATTTTCACTATAATATTCTTATGTATAAGGTTGTTATACATAGACCCTCTACAGAATCCTAACAAAAGTCTAATATAATAGAAATAAGATATACTATCTTTTTTTTTGTATGTATGTGTGGTACTGGGGATTGGACCCTGGGGCATTCTACCTCTGAGCTAGATCCCAGCCCTATTTTATCTTTGATTTTCAAACAGGGTCTCACCAAGTTGCTGAGTGCCTTGCTAAGTTGCTTAGGCTAGACTTAAACCTATGATCCTCCTGTCTCAGCCTCCCAAGTACTGGGATTACAGGCGTGAGCCAACATGCCTGGCTAATATACCATCTTAAATATTTTATAGAAAGAATGAGCAGAAGTATATCGTAAATGACTATCTGAAATGTGTTATATTGCAATTCTTAAAATTCTACCCATCATACCACCATTCACAATTCTTGAGTTATTTTCTCTAAAAATAGTATTGACAAACACTAATCCATCTACATATTTTTTGTCTAGTTTCCCTTCAAATTACTAACTTGACTAGTTGTTACTTGATTATAATTGTTCATCTAAAATAAGCAACAGCCAGGCATGGTGGCGTATGCCTGTAATCCCAGTACTTGAGAGGCTGAGACAGGACAATTACAGGTTTGAGGCCAGCCTCAGGCTTAGTTTCAAAATAAAAAATACAAAAAGCTGGGGGTGTAGCTCAGAGGTAGAATGTTCCTGGTTCCAATCTCCAGTACAATAAATAAATAAATAAATAAATGAATAAATAATAAAACCAGCAATATATAAACATTGGGTTCATAAATTCTTAAAAATTCTGTAAAAACAAAATTGAGATATAATCTTTGAACTCTTTTTTTTTTTTTTTTTGCAGTACCGGGGATTGAACCCAGGGGCATTCTACCTCTGTGCTACACCCCCAGCCCTATTTTTTATACTTTATTTTGAAACCGGGTCTCACGAAGTTGTGGAGGGCCTCACTAAGTAGAGAAAGAGAGAAAGAGAGAGAGAGAGAGCTGAGGCTGGCCACGAACCCGGATCCTCCGATCTCTGCCTCCCAAAGTACTGGGATTACAAGCGTACGCCACCACACCCGGCTTAATCTTTGAAATCTTATCAGCCATGAGTCTTTCTTACTAGCTCTTTCAAAATCAAAGGAATCTGTTAAAATTTGTGCATTTTTCACATTTTATCCCACAACTTTCTTATCCTCTTTTGTAAGGTATTGAAGTTACAGGTCCACAAACCCTTATCAGCATAGCTGACATTCAAAATGACCTGAATACCAAGAAGTTTTCCTTTTTTTTTTTTTTTGGGCTGCTGAGGATTGAACCCAGGGGCATTTTACCTCTGAGCTATATCTCCAGCCCTATTTTATTTTTAAATCTGGAAACAGGGACTCACTACATTGCTGACGCTGGTGTTTGAACCTGCCATCCTCCTGTCTCAGTCTCCCAAGTACTGGGATTACAAGTATGTGCCAACATGCCAGGCTCCAAGAAGTTTTCTGAAATTTATTTGATGACAAACCTGCCATGACTGATCATGAAATTATTTATGATCTTTGTTTTGCATACTTAAGAATGTCCATGCATTTTCCAGCAAAAAGTAATGCCTTTGATAGCACTGAATATATGTATGTAATCACTATTCTGAAATCCTAAAGTTCTTGACTTTGATACACATCTAGCCCCATGGGTGTCAGGAAAGAGATTGTAGACCTCAATTTTCTTCGGGATTGTTCGTGTGCGTGTGTGTGGGGGTATAGGGGCAGTCTACCTATGAGAGACGCTCTCAGCCCTATTTTATTTTTTATTTTGAAACAGGGTCTCACTAAGCTGCAGAGGGCCTCACTAAGTTGCTGAGGCTGCTTGCAAATCTGTGATCCTCTTGTCTCAGCCTCCCAAGTACTGGGGTTACAGATGTGTGCCACCACGCCCAGCCAGGATTGTTCTTGATGTCTCAACTCTCAACTTCTTAAAATATCTATTTTTTAAAGTTCAGTGAAGTTGGACTACATTAAAGTTCAGCTATGTTTAAAAACTGACCAGGGATTAATAATTCAGGACCTCTTGTGTACTATTAAAAGTGGAGTTGAAGTTATTTTGATTAGGAGGAGGGGAAACATTTGGATGTCAAATAGGAATGTACATTTGAAAATAAAGATACTATTTTTTGTCTTGGAGGAAAATGGGATGCTAAATTTTAGGTAAAGTTATTTAAATGTAGGGGTTTTATTTTATCAATACACCTCAAACAGCAGGTACCTGGCACTGTATACTAACTGTTAAGAGTCCTGTGATTTTCTACCATAATCCAGCTGTTTCCAAACTTTCTGATGGATGGCCCTTGCTGCTCTGCCACCCTGCTCTGTGAATCATGTAATTGTTTACTGTCCTGGTCCATTTAACTCCCATTTAGGACCATATCTCATACATATCCAGAGATTTTGTATTTCCTTTCTTTGATCGTAAAAGAAAACATTTTATGTTTTCTGCATATGAGATTTCAGAAGTTCAAATTATTAATGCAGTAAGGTAAATGTTTCACCTATGGTAGGTCCCTCTCTCCCTCCTTCCTACCTTTTTTCCTTTCTTCCTTCATTATTTAGTCCTTCCCTCCCTTCCCCTCATTCTCCTTTTCTTACTTAAAAGAATATAATCTTTGGGCTGGGGGTGAAGCTCAGTGGTAAAGTGCTTACCTAACATGAGGCCCAGGGTGCAATCCCCAGTACTGCAAATAAAACAAAAAATAACCCCAAACAAAAGAATAGTATCTTTAAGAAACTTTGATGCATATGGAGCCCTTCTCTTAAAATATAATACTTTTTCCACATGTGGAAATTAAATTTACATAAACACAGATCTATTTAAAATAACTGTAATGAACTTTTTTCTTTCCTATAAAAATGCTGTAACATTTGATCACATGCTATGATTGTATCAATTAAGCAAATACTTATCATATGTCAATGACATTTCCTATGTATTGAAAATAGAAATTTGAAAGTAAACATGTCTTACTTGGTCAAATTTCCAAATCAAGTCAGAAAGTTAAATATGTAATTCAATAAATTACCCATATTTAGAGTGTACAGTTTGATAAATTTTGACATGAGTATACACCTGTGAAGACATCAGTACAAGCTGGCTTAGTGGCACATGCCTGTGATCCCAGCTACTCTGGAGGCTGAGGCAGGAGGATGGCAAATTTGAGGCCAGCCTGGACAATGTAAGGAGACCCTGTCTCAAAATAAAAAAATAAAAAGGTATGGGATGTAGCTCAGTAGCAGAGAGCTTGCCTAGCATGTGTGAAGCCCTGGACACAACCCCACTACTGAAAAATAAAAGAAAAAAAAAGGCAACTTGAGCAAGGTTGACACATTGTCTTAAAAAAAAAAGCCCAATCAAGATCATGAACATATCTATCATTCCAAAATATTTCTTCCAGACCCTGTTGTCTGTCCTTCCCATCCCACCGGGCTCTCTCCCCTAGTATGTCTACAGACAACCACAGATGATTTACTCCCCATCACCAGAGAATAATTTGCATTTCATAGATTTTATAAAAGTGGAATCTTAATTTATATATATATATATTTTTTTAACTGACTTTCTTCACTCAGTGTAATTATTTTGAAATCCACCCATACTGTTATTAATTAATGTTTGATTCCATTTTAATGCCTGGTAGCATTAAATTGCATGCATATGCCATCATTTCTTTATCCGTGTACTTGTTCATGAATCAATTAGTGTGTATTTTAGTTCTTACCATTACAGAGCTGCTATGGATTTTTTTGCATAAGCACACATGCTTTCATTTTTCATGAATAAATATCGGGGAGTGGAATGAATGAACTAGAGGCGTCTATTTGACTTTTCAATACTTGCCACGTTGTTTTTCAAGACAGTATCATTTTACATTCCTATCAGAAGTGCGTGAGCATTCCAACCACTCCACATCTTCATCAATGTCTTGACACAGTCAGCTTCTTAGTTTGAGAAATTCAAGTAAGGGTATAGTGGTATCTATTTATGGGTTTAATTTATATTTTTTCTAAGTAATGATCTTGAGAATATTTTAATGGGATTAGTTTTCATCTATATATCTTCTTTTAGTGAAGTGTCTGTTCTAATTTTATGCCCATTCCTTAAAAATAACTTTTTGTGTGTGTGGTACTCAGGATTGAACCTAGGGGCATTCTACCTCTGAGCTCCACTCCCAGCCCCATTTTACTTTTTTTTTTTTTTTGCAGACCGGGGATTGAACCCAGGGACATTCTACCTCCAAGCTACACCCCCAGCCCTAGTTTTTATTCTTTATTTTTAAACCGGTTCTCACTAAGTTGCGGAGGCCTCACTAAGTAGCTGAGGCTGGCCGCGAACCTGGATCTTCTGGTCTCAGCCTCCCAAGTACTGGGATTACAAGCCTGTGCCACCACGCCCAGCCCCGTTTTACTTTTTATTTTGAAACAAAGTCTTTCTAAGTTGCAGAGTGGCTTGCTAAAATGCTGAGGCTGGCCCTTGAACCTGAGATCCTCCTGTCTCAGCCTTCCAAGTACTGGGATTACAAGCGTGTGTCACCACGCCCGGCTTGCTTGGTAGTTTTCTAATAACTATACTGGGATTATAGTTTTGGGGGGAGAAAGAGCCTAATTGTAAAGTTCCATTTTTATTATATCATACCAAGCATTTTTACTAAAAACTTAATTTGTCACTGTTAATGTTAACTTTGATCACCTGATTAATGTAATGTCTGTCAGATTTCTCCACTATAAAGTTTCTCTCTCTCTCTCTTCTATATATTCTTTGCAATGAAGTCACTGTCCATAAGGGTCAAATTTTTACATACATTGTTTTGAATTCTGCATATGAGAGTTGTCTCCTTTTTCCATGTCTTAATCATTTATTTATATCAATATAGACTGGTTCATAAAATTTATTCTATAACCTTGGGTTCTATTTCTTTAAATAATCCGCTAATTTTTTTTCTTGTTGAATCACTCCAACTTTGGTTATGCGCATTCTTTCCGCAAGTTTCTTTATCTGTTCAGCCCACCTTCTTTAGCACAGGGTTTTTTTTGCTTTGTACAGAGCACCTCCTGACTTTTTGATACTGAAGATGCTCCAGTTTTATCTTGCTCATACCCATTGCTAATTATGTTGTTGTCTTCTCACTCATGAAACATGAGGGCTCTTTATATAATCTTCTTCATACAGTCCCTTTATCAAATAGAGGATTTACACATATTTTCTTAAAGTCCATGCTTGTCTTTGTTTCCTGAACAATGCTTTTTGAAGAGCAGAAGTTTTTCCATGGCTGAACTCCCACTGAGAGTTCTTTTTTTTTATTTTATGGATGATGATGGAATCTAAGAAATCTTTGCCTAATCCGTTGTCACACATTTTCTACTATGTTTCATTTAGAACTTCATAGGTACAGTTTTACACCTGAGTTTGTGATTCATTATCTGCCCTGGTGCTGGGGATTGAACCCAGGAGTGTGCACCCTGTCACTGAGCTACATCCCCAGCCTGCCTGATTCAGCTTGATTTTCTTTGTGTATATAGGATGAGGCATGGATTTGAGGTTAACTTAATGAATGAGTAAGTACATACATGCTAAACAAATGCTCTACCACTGAGGTACACCCCAGCCCTCGCTGACATTTAGCATGTGGTTATCCAGTTGTTCCAGTGCGGGTTTTTGTTTTGTTTTGGTTTGGTTCTGGAGATTGAACCCAGGGCATTCTACCTCAGAGCTATATCCCTAGCTCCATTTTATTTTTTATTTTGAAACAGGGCCTCACTATGATGCTGAGGCCCTTGCCAAGTTGCTGTGGCTGGCCTCGAACTTTCAATCCTTATGTCTCAGCCTCCCAAGTACTGGGATTACAGGTGTGTGCCAACATGCCCGGCTTCCAGTGCCATTTGATGAAAAGAAATGCTTTCATCAGTGAGCTCCCTTTGCATGTTTGTCAAAACACAACTTGCCATTTCTCTGCGTAGCTATCTCTGGGCTCTGTATTTTCTTTTAAACTGTTTTTCTCTCTTTGCACTATTACCACACTGTCTTGGTTACTACACCTTTACATTGTCTGGAAATCAGGTGATATGCTTCTTCCAATTTTGTTTTTCTTTCTCAAATTTGTTTTGTTAGTTCCCTTTATATGTGTTGTGTAAGTACCCATTTGTTTTGTATTTGCTTTCTTAGAACTCATTATTATTTTTTTTTTCTGTACTGGGGATGGAACCCAGGGGCATTCTACCTCTGAGCTACACCCCCAGCCCTATTTTTTATTCTTTATTTTGAAACAGGGTCTCACTAAGTTGCGGAGGGCCTCACTAAGTAGCTGAGGCTGGCCGCGAACCCTGATCCTCTGGTCTCTGCCTCCCAAGTACTGGGATTACAAGCGTGGGCCACCATGCCTGGCAGAACTCATTATAATTTTTTTGTGTGTGTGGTACTGGGGATTGAACCCAGAGGCATTCTGCCTCTGAGATACTCCCCAACCCTATTTTATTTTTTATTTTGAAACAAGGTCTCATTAAGTTGCTGAGGGCCTCGTTAAGTTTCTGAGACTGGCCTCGAACTTGCGATCCTCCTGTCTCAGCCTCCCAAATACCAGGATTACAGGTGAGTACCACCATGCCTGGCTAGTGCTCATTATATTTAAAAGAACTGAAGTTTGGGGACATTAATTGGAAAGGTGACCAGTTCATTTGAAAAAGGGAAAAAGAACATTAAAAGGCACATTGAGAAGAAAGAAATAAAAATAATAATTTAAAAAACCCTTCATGTCATTAATAATAAAAAATGGACATTTGTAAATTAAGATATTAATTAAGAATTAAGATATTTTTTAACTCTTGAAACAAAAACCATTTAAAATGATTTCTCATGCCTGCAGAAGTCATGGGAAAATAGGCATTACCATATATTGCTGGTGAAAGGGCAAATTTCACATTTTCTGTTTTGTTTTCTGTGTTAAATGTTGGCAGTTTTCTTCAAATGTGTTTGTATTCACAGCTCGTTGCTGGCGTTCTTGGACACTGGCAACAGAAGTGTTGATGGCTAGTGGGGCGGTAGTTATAACCACTCAACAGTTCATCTTTCCAATGCCTCAGTATCCCTCACCAAACCTTGTTTCTTCTGCAGGCGTGGGAAAGAGACCCGGTGGAGTCCAAGGCGCACATACCTGTGGCTGCACCAGGATGGTGGAAGCCTGCTTGCCCCTAGCATTTCTGGGGTTCTGGAGGGCGACTCCGCCAGCTATTCTCCTTTGCAGCTCTTAGATTTTATCTTGCTCTTCCAATTTGATTGCCCCTCCTCCATCTGCTTTTTGGTCTTCCCCAAATCCATTCACATCTCTCACCCGCTGTTGTCTTCTCTCTAATTCTCTTTGTCCTTGCAAGTTTATTTACTTTTTATTAGCAATACTCTTCGTTACTTTCATTTCTAGAGGGTGTAGAAATAAACAGTGGAGTTCAATCTACCACGCTAAAATGAAACCTGTTTCCTAAGATTACCACAAGAAATATGATTTAATTTAAACATTTAAAAAGTTACTTTTAAATGGATGCTGAAGTTGACAGGTAAGAGTGGCTCCATTTCTTTATGTCTATGATCCTGTAATTAAGCGGGAATGGAACACAGAATAAAATGACTGTTTTATAGTGTCCACATCCCGTATGTTCAACAGAGCCCTAGCAAACATGGTATGTTTACACTTTCCTCTCTGGGTGTAGATGGAGGTTGGATTCTTGATGTGCTGAACTGTTGTTTATGTTTAATGCAGAGCCGCTGCATGCATGAGGGCTGTGCAGGGCTTACAGGCTGAAGAACTGTCAGCCTCCTATGCAGGAAATCCTTAGGGCTGGATTCTGGGAATATTTGCATAGTTTGTAGTGGTGTGTGTGTGTGTGTGTGTGTGTGTGTGTGTGTGTTACTGGGGATTGAACCCAGGGGAGTTCTGTCACTGAGCTACACCCCCAGCCCTTTTTATTTTGAAACAGGATCTTGCTAAGTTGCTGAGGCTGGCCTCAAACCTGCAATCTTCCTGTCTCATCCACCCGAGTACTAGGATTACAGGTGTGCACCACTACATTCAGTTAGTTTGTATTATTATTATTATTATTTTTTGCAGTACAGGGATTGAACCCCGGGGGCATTCTACCTCTGGGCTACACCCCCAGCCCTATTTTTTATTTTTTATTTTGAAACAAGGTCTCACTAAGTTGCGGAGGGCCTCACAAAGCAGCTGAGGTTGGCCGCAAACCTGGATCCTCCTGTCTCAGCCTCCCAAGTATTGGGATTACAAGGGTGCACCACCACGCCCGGCTTTAGTTTGTATTTTTTAAAGTCCAAATTGTGGGAATTTATGGAAGAAACAACTTATTAGAAATGTAAAAAAGAGCCAGACAACCACTAGAAGTTCAGGGAAAATGTTAATTGGAATAATAATTTTTAAAACTCCCTTGATCTATGTAGGATGTTAGTGATTTGTTAACAGATCAGCATTCACAGATGTTTCCTACAAAATTTGGAAATAGAAATTAAGTTTAATTAGTGTTATCTGAAGTATAAATACCTGCCTTCTATATGTATTTATCACTTTCTACCTCCTTGTGGGCTGTGACATTGTACTTTCGATGAGAAGCTTTATCTCTTCTGCTCTATAATTGTTTTCATTTCCATTAAAAGAGAAAGGCACAGATAATAGATAGAATGAAAGCATGCAATCTATGTTATGTCAGTGAATCCTTGATGTCTATTAAAACTCCACCTAAACTTGCAATCCCCCTGACAGAGCACGTAGGAAGGCCTTTCTCCAGCTGCTGTTTTTGCTGATGAAATGCCAAATGTCTTTACAGATATATCTCCAGAAAAAAGGGGCGGGGGTGAAGAGAGAGATGGGAATGCAATTACAGGGGCTCTGCTCTGAAAAGAAGTGGTTCAGAAAAGGTGAGTGATTTTATACTTACTGGATCGCCACCCAAGGATGGTTTCAAATGATGGTCATTAACAATAAAATAAAATGTTATCTGATTTTTAAATACTGGTTTATAGCTAATAAATGATGTATGAAATGTCCATCAACTGCCACTCAAAACGGTGGCTCTTCATCTTGTCTTTTTTTTTTCATTTAAAAATCTTTAAAATTTTAAACTCTGCACATTCTTTTCATTTACTTGGAATCCCATTTCTTTTTACATGTCAGTACTTGTGAGCTATAATCTGAAGACCTGTTATGCTGCGATGAATATAGTAACATTCAATATATAAATGGTACTTATTTGCATGCACATCTTGTTTTGTGTATAATATTTTAACAAAGAGTAGCACTAGCATTGTAAATAAAAACCCTCTAGTCTGAAATAAAAATTTCATAAGTTTCCTGTTTTCAATTTTCTAAAACATCCAATAAATTTCTACTCTTGCTTTCACACTGTCTACCTTCCAAAAACTAGCTTCTTGTATATTGGGGTGGAGGGAGCTTGTTTGGACCAATATTCATACTTGTGAACATATTATTGGCATTAATAGTCTTTGATAAGATCAGCACATACAAAATTTCTAACTTCAAATTTAGGATTTTAGGAATACTTGTTTGCTTATTGCTATATTCTTCAGGGGTTTACAGTTAGGATTATAACTAGGATTAGGATTAAAATTAGGTTAGGGTACAGTAAATAGAAATCTTCAAAGGTAGTAACAAAAAGCAAACAAAATAACAATGTTGTTCATTAACTTTTTTCTTTTCTTTCTCTCTCCCTCTCTTTTATTTTCTTCCCCCCTCACCCTCCTTTCCCTTTCTCTTTTTTATAATAACAAACAGAAATTTGAATTCACCGCTATTTGAGATTACATGATATTTCTTATTCATCACTTTCTAAGTTAGATTACACATCTCTTCTTTAAAGCATCAGATTGTTACAAAAGTGTATAGGAAAAATAAAACTGCCTTTAAGAGTGTGTGATACATTTTTACTGTTTTTGAATAAAGGTGTAAATTGAAATGGAATAAAACAAGCAAGAGCAAACAGGGTAAGAATTAAAAACACTTTGTCTTTGTTCTTTCATTTCCTTCACTACAAGTATAATCAACGCTTTACAACAGGGTTAATACACTGTCTTCAAACATGCTATTATTCTTTCACAAGAGCACAATAACTTTATTAGTTATGCTGTCTGCAATCTTTCCAAAGTGACAAAACCATGTGGGTGTGTCGATCACAAACATTTCTTGGTGCCCTCCGTTGGGGTGCGTTCGTTGCACACCAACATCAGAACAAGAACCAAACAGCTGCAGGTAATTTTAATGGTGGAAGTTCTAATTTTAATTAGTATAATTAACTGAAACAAAACAAAATAAAAAAGGGTTTATTCTTTCTGCTTACTAGTTCCTGAATATTCAGATCTTACATCTGCTTTCCATTCAAGTGAAGCCTGAGTTGCATTACTTTGTTTCAAAGCAGTTTTAGTTTTAATTCATAGGAAGGCAATAACTCAACTTCTAGATATGTTAGCAGAGTTCAGTGTTGCTTTTTGTAAGTAACATCCATATATGGGTTATTGTGTTGATAAAAATATGTTTAAAGTAAAAGCAAAATTATTTGAGCAACATTCAAGACTTCATCCCTGAAACTTATATTTCACTCTCTCTGATGGTTATTTTACTATTATCATTATCTTCAAAATGACTAATATTAAGCATTCTAAATACGGAAACTGAAGTCAAATAATGTGAACTGAACACTTACAATGTACATATCATTAGGTAACTCACAACTGGTTTTTTTGCGGCAACTGTGGTTTTAAATAGACAAAAAGACAATCTGTTAAGGGTTGAATTATATAATCAAAATAGATAACATCATATAGAGGATTAGAGACTCCAATGGAGTGAAGGAGGGGTTTTATGGGAGGGAGGAGGGGGATAGGGAATAGAGACATAAAGAAAACAGTTGAAATAATACTATATAGTATTATATATAGTAATTTAATATACGTATATTAAATTACCAGTGCCAATCTCAAAGACTAGTACCAGGAAAGGGAAGGAGGGGGGTGGGATCCGGAGGGACATGCCCTAAGATTTGTGTGTATGCAGATTTCTTTCACTCTATACCTCAGTATGATGTATAATTACAATACTCCAATAAAATTATAGATGATAGATAGATAGATGATAGATAGATTGAACTTATAACTCAGCACCCATGGATATGAACTTATTTGAAAATAGGATCTCTGCAAGTGTAATTAAGTTAAGACGAGGTCACATTGGATCACAATGGACCCTGATCCAATGCCAAGTGCTTTATAAGAAGAGCAAATAGAGACACAGAGATATAGACACAAAGGAAGTAGGGTATGTGAAGGTGGAGGCTGAGATTGGAATTATTTTGCCAAAAGTCAAGGAGTCCCAAGGATTGCCAATAATCACCATAATCCAGGAAGAAGCAAGGATTAGCCCACCCCAGAGCCTTCAGAGAGATCATGGCTCTGCTGATGTCGTAATGTTAGACTTCTCGCCTCCAGCACCGTGAGGCAGTGTCTGTTGTTTTAAGCCTCGCGATTTGTTGGATTTGTTATGGCAGTCCTAGGAAACTATCACAGTATCCTCTGGCCAGGTGAGATTACTCCTAGTCATGAAGATTCTGTTATATGGTAGAGTCCTAAAAGCCCTACATGCCACACGATTTGTCTGGGAGGGTAGACGACTCTGAGAGAAGACTTTGTAGGAGGAGGGCATAGCAACTGCTTTGCACGTGATCACAAGAGGACGGTTACCTAATGCTGGATTACCAGAGTCAGTAAATGGCACTACAGTCACAGGACTCATTCTGATTTTCCTCAAATACTGAAATACCAGAGAGAAAATGTGATAGGCACAATATGTAACTATCATCTACTTAACAGAGCTGACGGGCTCTTTTTTTTTTTTTTGAGGTATCAGGGATTGAACCCAGGGGCGTTCTACCTCTGAGCTACACCCTCAGCCCTATTATTTTATACTTCATTTTGAAACCGGGTCTCACTAAATTGTGGAGGGCCTCACTAAGTAGCTGAGGCTGGCCGCGAACCCGGATCCTCCGATTTCAGCCTCCCAAGTACTGGGATAACAAGCATGCGCCACCAAGCCTTGCCTGATGGGCTCTTTTAAAAACATTCTTTGAGCAATCACAATGGAGAATCATCAACTATAAAACAAATTGTTAAGTGAAAGTTTCAAATAATTTTAGGGGTCAAAGACTTAGTATCAACCTTGTTAACTTACTACTGTTGGGCTTTTTTCTCTGGTCCTTGGTCTTCTGTGTTTTGGTCCTGGCTTAATACAATATGATATAAGCCTGCAATATTACTTGCAAATACTAGGAATCCCCTATTACTGAGAGAACAAAACATAGATGATCCAGAGAGGATCACGTTAGACTGAGAGAAGGAAGCAAGAAGATAGAAACAGAACTGATGGATGGATTGGACACAAACTAATTAAAATATGGCATATTACACCAAGAAGAGGAAATAAACATTGTAAATGAAGCAGAAGAAAAAAAAAGAATCAGAAAGAGATAGTGTCCTAGAAAAATATAAGAGTTTGAAATAATACCAGAGGCAGGAAAAACAATCAACCTAAATTGCATTTGAGGGCAATATTTTAGAATAATATATAGGATTATAATTCCACAAATATCTTTATAAGGTGATAACTTAATTGAAGGCAACTATTAAGTAATTAGGTCCATGTACCTTGTTTTATAATCAAACATGTTGCTGGAGAGATTTATAATAGCTTTGTCACAACTCTAAAGGAGAATAGATGTTTAGAGATCACAGCAGTTTTACTAAATTAGCATTCTATGTGCTTGTTGAATAAACTGAGGACTGGTAGGTTCACTGTGCTATTTTCCTTTAGATATTGTTCATAGGATATTCTATGATATTTAGTTTATTAGTGTCTATAAAATATTCCAATTATTTTCACAAAATGTGAAAAAATATCTTAGACTACTATCAGAAGAGAGAGGGAGAGAGAGAGAGAGAGAGTGTGTGAGTGTGTGTGTGTGTGTGTGTGTGTGTGTGTGTGTGTGTGATGGTATCCACTAATAAGCAATACAACACCTTTTTATCTGCAGAAAGGTTTATCTGCTCAAATAATGTTCAAGCTCAATTATGCATATGATAGGAACAAGCTCATCTGCCGCTGTGAACAGGGAAGAGGCACAGAGGAGGCAAGAAGGAAATGGAGTAGAAGAAACATTTTGCAATTTATTAAGACCTGCTTTCAGTAAGTTATTAAAATACCATAGGCATGCCAGGTATGGCGGTGCATGACTGTAATCCCAGTACTTGAGAGGTGAGACAGGAGGATGGCAGCCTCAGCAACTTAGTGAGACCCTGTTTCAAAATAAACAAATAAATAGGGCTGGGGGTGTAGCTCAGAGGTAGAATGCCTCTGGGTTCAATCCCCAGTACCACAATAAATAATAAATAAATAAATAATAAAAATACCACAGATATTACCATCATAATGCCATTGCATTCTGGTTTCCTTTTCTACCACCTATGCTATTTTCTCCTTTGTTCCAGTTATTTTCTACTTTTTACATTTTGACTGTTTTTCTAGTCCTTGAAATTATTACATTTCTAAAATGCTGTTACCCTGGAAAATGTGTGTTCTCACCCTCTATACTGGTCTATGCTACATCATCTCCCCTCGTTTAGTTATTTTTTTTTTTTCTGTTTTCTCTGTTGCCTATCCTAACAGGTATTTTGGCTTTGGCACCAAAATATATTTGTTTGTTATGGATTCATACATAGTACACCGACTTTGCTAATTTCCTAGAGAGCTTTCCATCATGTAAAAATCTCCCTACTATGATAATTTCATAAAGGCCAGGGTAAGTCTCTTTCCCTTACAATGAATAAAGGAGGGATGAGGAGTAATGTGGGTTGGTGAATACTGCATCAAATCCAAATTTCCTCCAATTTTTCTATTCCATGGAGGCATAAATTATTTCTTTGGGTGGGAATGACACACACACACACACACACACACACACACACACACACACACATTTCTTAACAGAATTTATGTAAAAATTTAAAAAGTAAAACATTGTGCATGTAGAGGTAGAAGCTAGCACCCTTGATGTCTCTAACTTCTCCCAGTCACTTCTTCTTTGAAGGTGCAGTCCTAGATGCCTTTGTCTAGTTTCTAAAAAGATTTAAACAATTACTTCTTGTTGAAATGCAAAACACAGTCTATTTTCATTTAATATCTTAATGGAGATTATCCATGAAAATCACAGCAATGGGAGACCTTGGGAAGAAGAGGTAGAGCCCTAAGAATATGGAGAACCTGGGAGATTAGAAAGTTAATGGGAAGAAAGGAAAGTTGGAGGAGCCAAGGGCCGACGTCCTCAGTTTGATGGCCCTGCCAACCAAATGTGCTACATAAATGTCCTGTTGTCCAAATCTTTGTCATAATGTCTTTAATATTCAACATCCAACAATCACCTGTTATCGTAGTTTAGTTTCTGAACATTTGATTTCAGAAGACGGTTTTCGATATCCTGCAGGACACTTTTGTTCTGGAATCATCGAAAGCATACTTGTTTGTTCTGAAGTGAGTTATAGTAAATAAATTTGCTAATTGAAGATGTGATATGAAAAGCTTGTCATAAAGACTGGTGTCTTCCTGTGGGGCTTTAGCAGAGTTTGACTTCTCAAACGGATTCGCTTTCTTTTATTTTTTGAGTTTGGTTGTCATTTCTATAGCACAATCCTCCATTCTGTTGCTTTGTATCATAACTTTCACACATGCCTTTAATTTTACTAATGTACAATTTACTTTCCACTTTTTTTCCTTAATAAACTTATATTCTTTGTATCCTTCTACAGGTTGTTTAAAGTCATCCCAAATCAATGTCTGGGCCTTGGCTCAGTCTCATTTGGTCTCTGTCTTTTCTCTCCACACTCTAATTGATCTCAGCCCTTTGCTTCCCCTTGATTGCAAAGAGATCCCTCTCCTTGACACTATATCTAGGATTCCTTGTTGTTAATTTTCTTGTACTTTTCCTTTTTTTGGTAATTCATTTAGTCTCTTACTCTCCAAGTGATTTTGTTTCCTCATAAATTACTGCATTTATTCAATTTATTTCTATATTATTAAAAATATCCTTAGTCAGGGGTGGTGGTACATGGCTGCAGTCCCAGCTACATGGGAGGAGGAGGCAGGAGGAACACAAGTTGGAGGCCAACGTTGGCAATTTAGTGAGACCCTGTCTCAAAATAAAAGGTGGGGGGCTGTTGGAGGTGTAGCTCACTGGTAGTGCACCTCAGAGTTCAACCCTTAGTGCCACACACACAATAAATTAAGTATATATTTTATAGTTATGATCCTTCAAACTCTTTTGCCACATCCCACACTTTCCTTTAAATGTATATATTATTGATTTTGGTAATTATTGATGTGTGAGTGCCTGTTTTTAAAACATGATAAGTCTAATGAGAACTGGTAAAACCCCACAACTGTGAATTCTAAAATTGGAGAAAAAATTTAGAATGGTACAGATGTACAATAATTCCTGCTCCTTCAATCACAGCTAAGCCCAGAAAGATTCATCTTGAAGCTACAATAGTGTTGGGGACTTGACTAGCTTGATTATGTGAATGAGATAAAGCTTTGTTTATTTATACAAATTCAACAAGTCTTTATTACAAGTTTTGCTATACCTGAGTATGTTCCTATGTGATATGAAATGTAGTTATGTTTGAGGAACTATGAATACATTGTAGAAAGGAAAAAATTAGTAACTTTGTATTAGCACCTCTTTGTGCTTAAGATGAATTATTGCCTAAAGCAGTGATTATCCGGACTACAGAATTAATGTTCTAGCTACAACATTATACTATTTTATAGAACCTACCCATTATTTCTTCTAAACTTTTTTCATCTGTCCTGGTCTCACTATTCCACTAATAATATTTTAGTTTGGACCTTTTTTTTTTTTTTGGTACTGGGAATTGAACCCAGGGATAACCTCTGAGCTACACCCCCATCCCTTTTAATTTTTTATTTTGAAACTGGGTCTCGCTAATTTGCTGAGCATCTCGCCAAATTGCCGAGGCTGTCCTCAAACTTGCAATCCTCCTGTGTCAGCCTCCCAAGTATTGGGATTACAGGCATGAACCACTGCACCTGGCTTAGTTTGGATCTTCTTTTGTCATTAAGTAAATAATTTCATTAGCCCACAAACTGGTCTTTCTGTCTCCTGTGGTCTCTCTCTACCCACCCATCTACCCATCTATTTATTCATCTATTTATTGTCTTCTATTTACTATGTTCTTGACTAATCTCTGGCAATACTATGCTGATCACAAGATGTTGCCTCCCTTAAGGACAGTAGTAGTACAATTATTACTGTTTGACCCTTGTATTTCATTTCCTTAAAAAACCTTTTATGCTGGGTGTGGTGGTGCACACCTGTAATCCCAGTACTCAGGAGGCTGAGACAGAAGGATTGCAGGTTTGAGGTCAGCCTCAGCAACTTAGTGAGAGCCTCAGAAACTTAGTAAGACCCTGTTTCAAAATAAAAAATAAAAAGGATCGAGGGGTGTAGTTAGGAGGTAGAAAGCCCTTAAGTTCAACTGGGGGTCAGGCCTGGCAGGGAAGTAGGTACTGGGGCCTGGCCTCTTCCTCTCTCTTCCTTTTTGCTTCCCAGCTCTGCTCCACCATGCACTCCCCACCATGATGACCTCCCTCGCCAAAAGCTCACAATGATGGGGCCAAGTGACCATGGCCTGACACCTCTGCAACCAGGGGTCAGAATAAACCTTTTCTTCTTTTACACTGATTTTCTCAGGTGTTTTGCCACAACAACAGAAAGCTGTCACAGAGGGCAAGTAGAAAGAGTCCTGTTCTTGCTCTCCTTGCCCTCATTATCTGGAGACAAACAGGACCATCTTCAAATCCCCACTGAGAATTATTGCCCCAGTATCGTCAGGAGTAAACTGTGGTCAGTAAAGCAGTTCCTTCCTTCTGAGGAGCGAAGAACAACAGGTGGGGACCATCTGACCTCAGGCAGTTGTGTCGCCACCCCTCATTCCGCAAATTCCTGGGACCTTGGCACTCAATCTTATTACACAGTGGAATTATCTATGTACCTATAAGACATCCTAATGCTGGGGTCCCACCCGGGAAACTTCTGATTTAATTGGCTTAGGGTGTGGCTTGGAAACTCTGAGCTGGTTCTCTCCACAGCTTAGATTTCAGAATTGTAATTTAAGGAGTATCTCCTAATGCTCCTCTGCCTGGGGTGATGAACTAGAAGGTAAAGACCTGAACTGAATGTCTCCTGCAGGGTAGAAAGTGATTTTTCTGGTGTCTGGGGCCTTTCAGCTTAGGGGTCGTCAATCCTCCACTTGCACTGATTGACAAGCTGGAAAATACCCATTGCTTGACAGAACAGCCAATATCCCTGGAGAACTGCTTCCCAAATTTTGCTGCACAGTGAAATCACTTGGACATTTTTTTTTAAAGCACTGCCATCTGGCTCCTTCTCCTAGATACACTTACTCAATTGCCATAGGGTGGGGCCTGGTGTTGGGATTTAAATATATTCCACGGGTGATTCTCATGGGAAGCAGCAAGGCTTGTGGTCTAGCCCTAATGAAACAGGACAACACAAGAGTACAGTTGTGGAGCTTCGTCATTTCGAACAACATTCTGGATTACAGATATTGACAGAGAGAAGTAATAAAACAGATTGTGGATTTAAAAGTAGGATATGTGTTAGCAAGAAAAAGAGAACAATAACAAAAAATGAGGTAGGTAGCCAAATTCACACTGTATATACATATAAAAGTTTCTAGACCAGAGCACCAATGAAGAATCTAAAATCAGAATGATATTAGATTTTTCAACAGCAAATATTGAATGCAAGAAGATATAAGAACTAAAGGAAAATAATTTAAAATGTAGAATTTTGGTCAATTTTTATCTTCAATTATGCAGCATGATAAAAATATTCTCAGGCGTGAAAGGCGTCAGGAGTTTGGCCATGCAGAGATGCACATGGACAACAGTTTGGTGTAAAGTAGAGAGAAAATAAACCCTCTCTAAGATGTTTGAATGAAAGGTGATTGAATAGCTTAGCACAGTTCATTCTCGTCTTGGGCATTGTGTTCGTCAGCTTTTTGTCACTGTGACAATACCTGAGAAATACAACTTAGAGGAAGAAAGATTTATTTTGGCTCATGATTTCAGACGTTTTCAGTTCATGGTCCACAAGGTCCAAGGCGGAAACATCATGGAAGAAGAGTGTGGAAAAGCTGCTTTGCTCTAGGCAGCAGGAAAGCAGGGTGGGGGGGGGGAGAGGGA
>PVJS01028742.1:0-25288 GCA_004027185.1 Glis glis | reverse complement strand
AGAGAGAGAGAGAGAGAGAGAGAGAGAGAGAAAGAGAGAGAGAGAGAGAGAGAGAAAGAGAGTGCTGAGGCTGGCCACGAACCCGGATCCTCCAGTCTCCACCTCCCAAAGTACTGGGATTACAAGCGTGCGCCACCACGCCCGGCTATCTACTCAGTTTTCTTAAATATATTTTTATTTGTACATTGTAATCACACATGATAAGGAAGTTCAAACATGCTTTGCTTCTTTGTTCTAGGCTTTCCATGTGGTACTTTTTCAAATGCCATACCAATTATTTATACTTTCCAGTTATTTGCCATATTTATAATCACTTTAAAAATATTTTTAAGCATATTATTTAATCTCTTCAAACATAAGCATAATTATTTAAAGTTCATTTTATAATTCCAATACTTAGAGACCTTTGTTCTCTTTGTATTGTCTATTTCTTTTTTCAAGTTCTTTTTCATGAACTCTTAACTCCCGTGCATATTATCTTTTGATTATGTGCCAGACATATTTCTTTTTCATGTGCTTTTATTGGTGCATTATAGTCTCATATCACAATGAAAATCAAGTTGACAGTAATATACACACACACAGCACTTGGTACACCCCCTGCCTCTCCTCCCTCCAATACAGAGTACTGAGATTGACAGTATATTCTCATGTGTACACATGGTTGATGGTAGTAATTCCATTAATGAACTTCATTCTTCTCCTTCCCCTTCCCTGACTCCACTGAGGGTTCTCCACTATTGTCTGGAGACCCTTTTGTATCCTCATTACTCCCTAGATTGCTCATATTAGAGAAAACATATGACCCTTCTCTTTCTGTGATTGGCTGATCTCACTTAACATAATGCTCTCCAGTTCCTTCCATTTTCTTGTAAATGATATTATTTTGTTCTTTATTGCTGAGTAGAATTCCATTGTGTGTATTTCCCATAATTTTATGATCCATTCTGTCTGTCGATGGACACCTAGGTTGGTTCCATATTTGGTTATTGTGAATTGTGCTGCTACGAACATGGGTATGCCTAAATTGCTGTAGTTTTCTGGTTTCAATCCCTTTGGAATGATACCCAGTAGTGGTATAGCCTGGTCATATGGTGGATCCATTCCCAGTTTTCTAAGGAATCTCCACACTGATCTCCCTAGTGGTTGAACTAGTTTGCACTCCCACCAACAGTGCAGGAGAGTTCCTACTTCCCCACATCCTCGCCAACATTTATTGTTATTTGACTTCTTAATGATTGCCATTATGATTGGGGTTAGATGAAATCTCAGAGTAGTTTTGATTTGAATTTCCCTGATTACTAATGATGTTGAACATTTTTTCATGTATCTATTGGCCATTTGTATCTTCTTCATGAAGTGTCTATTCAATTCAGTTGCCCATTTCTTGATAGGGTTATTTGTTTTTTTTAGTGTAAAGTCTTTTAAATTCTTTGTATATCCTAGATATTAGTCCTCTGTCAGAGGGATAGCTGGCAAAGATCTTCTCTCATTCCATTGGTTTTCTCTTTAGGTTCTTGATGGTTTCCTTTGATGTGCAGAAACTTTAGTTTAATGATATCCCACTTATTAATTCTTGTTTTAGTTTCCTGGGCTTTGGAGCTCTTGTTGAGGAAGTTTCTACTTGTGCCTATATGATGGAGTGTTGAACCTATGCCCTCTTCTAGTAATTTCACAGTCTCTGGTCTAACTTCCAGGTCTTTGATCCATCTCAAGTTGACTCTTGTGCATGGTGAGAGGTAAGGATTTAGTTCCATTTTTTCTACAGATGGATAACCAGTTTTCCTAACACCATTTGTTGAAAATACTGTCTTTTCTCCAACGTATGTGTCTGGCACCTTTGTTGAAAATCAATTGGCTATAAGTTTGTGGATTTGTTTCTGTATCTTCTATTCTGTTCCATTGGTATATGTGTCTGTTTTTGTGCCAATACTATGCTGATTTTATTACTATAGCTCTGTAGTATAATTTGAAGTCAGTGATTGTGATGCCTCCTGCATGGTTCTTATTGCTGAGAATTGCTTTGACTATTCTGGGTATTTTGTTTCTCCATATGAAATTAATGATTGATTTTTCTAGGTCTGTGAAAGATGATATTGGTATTTTGATAGGGATTGCATTGACTGTAGATCACTTTTGGCAGAATGGCCATTTTGATGATATTTATTCTGCCTATCCAAGAGCAGGGGAGATCTTTCCACCTTCTATTTTTTTTTTTTTTTGCAGTACCAGGGATTGAACCCAGGGGCGTTCTACCTCCGCGCTACACCCCCCGGCCCTAATTTTTATACTTTATTTTGAAACCGGGTCTCACGAAGTTGCGGAGGGCCTCACTAAGGAGAGAGAGAGAGAGAGAGAGAGAGAGAGACAGAGAGACAGAGAGAGAGCTGAGGCTGGCTGCGAACCCGGATCCTCCGGTCTCCGCCTCCCAAAGTACTGGGATTACAAGCGTGCGCCACCACGCCTGGCTCTCTTTCCACCTTCTAAGATCTTCAATTTCTTTCTTCAGTGTTTTATAATTTTCATTGCAGAGATCTTTTACCTCTTTGGTTAGGTTTATTCCTAGGTATTTGATAGGTTTTGAAGTTATTGTGAGTGGAATTGTTTTCTGGATTTCTTTCTCAGCGGATTCATAGTTGGCATATATGAAGGCTACTGATTTTTTTAGGTTGATTTTGTATCCCACTACTTTGCTGAATTTGTTAAATCAGCTCTAGCAGACTTTTGGTTGAGTTTTTTGGGTCTTCTAAATATAGGATCATATCATCTGCAAATAAAGATAATTTTAATTCTTTTCCTATTTGAATTTCTTTGATATCCTTCTCTTATCTTATTGCTCTGGCAAGAGTCTCGAGGACTATATTGAAAAGGAGTGGTGATAGTGGGCATCCTTGTCTTATTCCTGATTTTAAGGGGAATTCCCGCAGTTTTTCCCCATTCAATATGATGTTGGCTTTGGGCATATTATATATTGACTTAATGATGTTGAGGTATGTTCCTTCTATTCTGATTTTCTGTAGAGTTTTTAACATGAATGGGTATTGGATTTTGTCAAATGCTTTTTCAGCATCTATTGAGATGAGCATGTGATTCTTGTTTTTAGTTTGGTTTATCTGGTGAATAACATGTATTGTTTTGCATATGGTGAACCAGCCTTGCTTTCCTGGGATGAAACCAACTTGGTCATGGTGTATAATTTTCTTGATATGATTTTGAATGTGTGTGGCTAGTATTTTGTTTAGTATTTTTGCATCTATGTTCATCAATGATATTGGTCTGTAATTTTCTTTTCTTGAGGTATCTTTATTTGACTTTGGTATTAATGTGATGCTGGCCTCATAGAAGGAATTTGGAAGAATTCCATCTCTTTCAGTTTCACGGAATAACTTGTAAAGTATTGGATTTAGATCTTCTGTAAATGTTTTGTAGAATTCAGCTTTTTTCAAGTTCTTTTTCATGAACTCTTAACTCCAGTGCATATTATCTTTTGATTATGTGCCAGACATATTTCTTTTTTTGTTTGTGGTACCAGGGATTGAACCCAGGGGCATTTTACCTCCAAGCTACACCCCCGGCCCTATTTTTTATACTTTATTTTGAAACCGGGTCTCACAAAGTTGCGGAGGGCCTCACTAAGTAGCTGAGGCTGGCTGCGAACCCCGATCCTCCAGTCTCTGCCTCCCAAGTACTGGGATTACAAGTGTGCACCACCACACCCAGCTGTGCCAGACATATTTCTAAAGAAAATAGCCAGGAGCTATGGAGACTAGATGTGTTATGTAGGTTCATTTGACAACATCATTGTAAAACAAGCCAATCTCATCAATATTGAAAATCAGCTCATCCACATAACCATAGTCCTATAACAGGAATTTTATGGGGGAGAGAATATGTAGAGGAAGTAAAATGGGGGGTGACTATTAATGGTTATTCAGTTTCTTTTTTGAGTGTTGAAGATGCCGTAAAATTGGTGATGGTGATGGTCATACAACTCTGAGGAAGCTAAAAACAATTGGGTTGTACATTTTAAGTGAGTGAATTGTATATGTGAATTATATCTCAATAAATCTGTTTAAAATTTTGTCTATAATCTCCTGATCTGCAGAACCTTCCTTGCCTGCAATTTCAACATATTTTAGGTCTATCACCTTTTGAAATGTGCACGCTAACAAATACTAGCTGACCAGGGTTAAATATTTTCCTTACCCTGTGTAACATGGCCATAAATTTCTTTAGCTTTTGGTCTCACAACAATGCTGTTCACCATGCTTTGTTCTTTTTTAACTGGTTTCTGTCCACAAATGTAGCCATTTTTCCATAGCTTTGTCACATGAGCATTTTCCCGAGTGGCCTCATATACAGATCAGCAAATTTTCCTTGCCTTTTTCTGAAGGATCATTTTGTCCATTCATTCACACTGAACTCACAGCCAACAATAGTAGAAGTAATGCCTGAATGAAGCTTATCAAACACAGGCATTTTCTCCATAAGGCACATTACAGCCTTCGTGTGCTTAGGAACACTTTAATAGTACACTTGGGTGCCACTGTAAGCAATAAAATCAACAAAAAGACAAAAATAGCAAAAATATGGCAGTAAGACTGCAAAAAGGGCGCTTGTTTACTACGTGAGAGCAAATGAGAAGGCCGAGCTCCACCTTTTCCACCTCAGTTGGGAAAATGCAAGTTGGGTGACTCTGCATGTCTGCAAGTGACCACGAAAGTGCTGAGAGTGTTGATTTTAGAGTTGCAGATGAATATCAGTGAGCAGGCAACTGCAACATCCCTGAGCAATGAGGACTGAATGTATCTGAGACTTTCTAAAACCAGTTTCAGGAAGTGAGGTTTTTGTGAGTCACACAGAGGCTTAAAGGTGGGATGCAGTCTTTGTGGGGCTATGACTTCCAGGGAACCTTTATTACAGCAGTGCATCCTTTCGGGTCCCAAACCCAAACACAGAGGGCCCCAGAACCCTTCTTTCTTTCCCTCTATCCTTGAAGTTGTCAAGAACACCACTCAGTCTCCTTTTCTGAAATTGGCCACTGATCTAAAGATAAAAATGTTTAGACTTTTTTCTCTGACTTTTTGTACTATCCTGGGTCTTGATTTAGTGATCCTTCACTAATAACATGCTTTAAGAACTTATTACATCAGGATCATTTTCCTTTCATCCCCACATGACACTTTGAGAGACTGTACTACAGGATTTTTTTTAACCTGTACTGAACAACCTAGTAGTACATTTTTGTGACTTGCTTTCCTTGGGGCCACAGGGAGAGATCGCATTCCTGGGATTGATGGGAGTGTGGTTCTTTCTGAGGAGCACAGACATTTCAATTTTTAGTCCATCTGGGAAGAGGTCAGAGTGAGGCACAGGGGATGGGTTTTAGACTAAAGTGAAGAATTGTTTTTTTTTTCTCTGAGAAATAGAATGTTTCTGGTGATGCTGGATAAAGTAGTAAGCTGCTCTGGGTCATGTGAAGAAGACCAAGATCGAGGAGGATATCTAGCCTGGTAAGGAATGTAGTATAGCTCTGCGCCTGGGCAATGGTTGTAAATTATTCTTTGTGTTGACTTGCCCTTTATTCTACCTCTAGCAATATATCATTAAACTCAGTTATGTAGAATCAATTGTGCCATGGGGGAATAGGGATGCAATCATTCCTTTCCTGGCAGAGAGGAAGATCATTCTCTTCTTCTGAGATCAGAGTGTCATACATACCTGTAAAAGACAGCTGTGCCCAACAGAGCAGGGACCTCACAGCACCCATCTCCATTGGAGGCAGCATGATGAAAATACTAATTTCCTGGGGCTGCCCTTACAAAGTATCAAAAACTGGGTAGCGTAGAACAACAGAAATTTATTATTTCAGCCGGGCATGGTGGTGCACGCTTGTAATCCCAGTACTTGGGAGGCTGAGACAGGAGGATCTGGGTTTGTGGCCAGCCTCAGCTACTTAGTGAGGCCTCCACAACTTAGCGAGACTCTGTTTCAAAATAAAGAACAAAAAATAGGGCTGGGGGTGGAGCTCGGAGGTAGAATGCCCCTGAGTTCAATCCGCCAAAAAAAAAAAAAAAAGAAAAAAAAAGAAAAAAAAGAAATTTATTATTTCATAGTTTTGGAAGTCAGAAATCCTAAATTAAAGAATCATTTTGGCTATACCTTCTGTACGACTGTGGGGAAAATCCTTCCTTTTGTCTTCTAGTTTTTGTGTATTTTCTGGCATTCCTTGATTTGTAGCTGCATAACTCTAGTCACAGGGCTACCATCTTCCTGTGTGTCTTCATATAGTCTTTCCTTTCTCTCTCTGTGTGTGTGTGTGTGTGTGTGTGTGTGTGTGTGTGTGTGTTTACATCCACATTTTCCCTCTTTATAAGGACCCAAGTTACGCTGGGTCCATTTCAATGACTTTCTCAAAACTTGGTTAAATCTGCAAAGACCTAATGTCCAAATAAGTTTAAATTTTGAGGTACCGGAATTAGGACTTCCACATATCTTTTTGGAGTGGGACACAATTCAATCCATAATAATGAGAAACCCAAGGAAGAAGTATCTTAGTGAACTGATCCTGAACACAGGTGAAGCAGTGTTCAAGGAAGCTCATATTGTTGACTGGAATTTGAGGCATCATTTTCATGCACTATATCATATTCTAAAATATCTTACAACATAGGCAGAGAGAGACATGTATCTGTCAGGTTTCAGTCAAGGGAACAGAATCACTATGAATGTTTTGAATGAGGAATTTTAAATAGGATTTAGACTTAATTACGGAAAGAGTCTGAGAAAAAAAGTTCAGAAGAGGAGCCAGAGATTCAGAGAGTCACTAAGAGGTCCATCTGAGAAAGCAGCCATGGCCAGCTACCACAGAGGGTCTGGGAGACACTCATGAGAAGACGAATGGGAAACTTTCCTCTTTTTAGCTGTCCCTGTCCTTCAATGTGTCTGCAGCCAGGCATCTGGGTAGAGCTAGGGGCCTCTGTTCAAGAAACAGGTAGGTAAGCAATTAGAAGATCTGGATGTGAAATGAAAGATAAACTAGGATATGCTGGGCCAATCCTCAAAGGTGCACCATTGTAGTCTGACTTTCCCTTCAATCTTCTAAGATCTGCCATGTCCCTCTTTGGGCCAGTTCTAACCTTAAACACAGAGGAAAGGGATCCCCAAAACATAATTCTTATCTCTAATCATGTATCATAAGAGAAGGGCCATTGTTGCTGGGATTCACAAATTGAACATGAAACAGAAGTGAAATTTTATTACAAATCTAATGGAATTATAAGAAGAAGAGGTGTGGAAATTATAATAAAGAATTAAATTATTTTATTTCCTAGACAAGGACATTTAATAACATGATCTATAGTTGTATAGGTTTATGAGAAAGAAACTAAGCACTACTTGTAGCCTGGGAATAAATACTTTTTTTTGGGAATTGAATGTAAAACTCAGGAGAACCAAAGTATGGTTTTCATATATCGAGCCACTGACTAGATCAAAATAATTCAACATATACTTGTATTCTGGATTTTGTGTTTGATATCTTTAACAAGGTCTTCCCTCTTCTCCTCCCTGCTTTCTGCCCTTAAAAGACCAGAGCCAATAGGTCTCTCTCTCTCTCACACACACACAAACTTATTATATGTAATTGGCTCATTTGACTATGAAGGCTGATACATCCTGAGATCTGCAGGCGAGTCTGGTGACCCAGGAGAGCTGATGATACAATTCTAGTCTTAAGTCTGACAGGCTCAAGACCCAGGAAATAACTTACATTTCAATTCTAGTTTGAAGGCAAGAAAAAAAAAAAAAACAATGTCTCACCCAGTTCAAAGGCTGTCAGGCAGGAAGAATTCTCTCTTTCCTGGGAGAAAGTCAACACATTTGTTTTATTAGGCCTTCAAATGATTGGATGAAGCCGGGCGTGGTGGTGCACGCTTGTAATCCCAGTACTTTGGGAGGCGGAGACGGGAGGATCCAGGTTCGCGGCCAGCCTCAGCTCTCTCTCTCTCTCTCTCTCTCTCTCTTTAGTGAGGCCCTTCGCAACTTCTTGAGACCCGGTTTCAAAATAAAGTATAAAAAATAGGGCCGGGGGCGTAGCGCGGAGGTAGAACACCGCTGCGTTCAATCCCCGGTACTGCAAAAAAAAAAAAAAAAATGATTGGATGAGGTTCACCTATGTTAGGGAGAGAAACCTGCTTACTTGATCTACTAAATTAAATTTAATCTCATAAAAAATAATTCCAGAGAAACATTTAAAATAATGTTCGACTAAATATCTGGGCATCTCTTGACCCAGTAAATTTGACATATAAAATTAATCATCACATCACTATTTTCAAAAACTTTTCAGACTGGAGTTTATGCCTTGGAAAGAGCCTCTGAGTACCTTTATTCTGATCTAAAGTTAAAGAATTTAATCATTTTCTTTCTATTTGACTATATTATTTCTCCTTCTCCATTACAAATGTAAAAAACAAAAACAAGAAAACCTCACAGTTATCCAGGGGTCCTATGATGGTTAATCTGGATTGCCAACTTGACCAGATTACAAAACATCTAAGATTATGTGACTTTGGGCATGTTGATGAGATGATTGGCTTTATGTGATGGCAGATTGGAAGGGAAGTCCTGCCCTGAATGTGGGTTGCACTGTTCTGATAGGCGCAGGACCTGGATAAAAAGCAGGAGATAACTGCATGAACTATGCATGGTTCATCCTGAGAAAAGTGTGTCTGCTCTTGGCCTTCACCTCTTTGAACTGGACCTTCGCCATCATTTCTCTGGACAGTTTCCTGACCTTTCCATCATGGACTGAGACTGCATTTTTGGTCACTCCTATTCTGAGACTCCAGCTCTTGGACTGCTTGACCAGTTACTGGTTCCTCCAGCTCTCCACAGGTAGGCGGCCACTTGGGACTACACTGCTTTTAATGGTAAGATGATTTGATAAAACCCCTCTTACCATAAACATATCCTGTGATTTCCATTACTCTAGTGAGCCCTGACTAATACAGGTCCTCAGTGGGAAGGGCCAATTTTGACCCTTTAACAATGGGACATTTAACAATGTCTGAAGATTTGTGTTGTTACAACTTGGGGGTTGGATATCTAATGAGTAGAAACTAGGGCAGCTGTAAATATCCTTCAGTGCACAGAGCAGCCCATACAAAAAAAAAAAAATCATCTAGCCCCAAGTATCAACATTGCTATTGTTGAAAAACCTTGACCTGTAAAGAAAGATTTGATTATCAGCTTCAGTTTCAGATTACTTAAAGATGCTCTCTTTGTTTACTGAATGAAGACAAAAGTTGAGAGAAGAAATGATTTCAGGAACTAAAAGTTAAAAAAAATAGAGTGGGCAGGACATTTTGAGCAAGGAAGCATTCTGATAAAGGTGACCAGCGGCTCAAGTTTTAGAGGTCATTTTTCCTTCAATGCTTGGCTGACTTCCTTTCCAAGCTGGTTCACCAGGTCTTCATTAATTTGCTCAATATGAAGGCTGAAAGATTATATCAGCCTTGAATAAGAGGCACTCTTCTCATAAGCCAGTGCATTAGAGGAAGGGAATTCATTCACATCAATTCTCAGGCTGATGTGTGTAACTTTTCAAGAGTGAGCGTCCGTCATGTTTCAAGTGCTACTTGAATATCAAACATGTTCTGTAGAGGACAGACACATCACACTTATGGTTTGTATTCTCCAAAGGACTTCAGGGTGAGGCATTAGAATGATGGTTACTTCCGAGGACAGAGTGTTATTTTTGGTGGGGTTTCTCAGGGTAAGCTTTAGAGCAGGTTGTGCTATGGGGATGTGGACACATTCCCCATCTGACTCCTCCATCTCAGCATCCCCTCCACCATCACACAAATGCAGGCACACTGTGAGAAGTGCTTATACTGGGAGTGTCTGGTTTAGTAGAAAAAAATGGAAAGAGTATTAGTTTGTATATGAAAAATTAACCTTTATAGAATAATATTTTTAAATCTTTATATTTTGGGAATGCAAATCAGCTACTCTTTCCTCCTAATGCAAGGAACTAGCTCATTAAAAAGCTGGCCAATTTACTTTGTGTGGTACCAACATTGCTTTTTTCTTGTCATTTTGGAGGCTCTAATGACCTAATTTGATAAATTGGAGAGATATGAAGGTTATTATCCAAGTAGCTTATTTATGTTAAGAAAGGGCTTCTACTTTACATTTCATCTAAAATTTAAAGGTTTTGTGCATGTTTTTTGATAGAATAGTGTCATTTATTTCAGACTTCTTATTTATGGAAATGTCTGTGTTGTAGATTTCTATTCTTGGAGTTAGAAATACAGATAGGCAAGTCATAAAAATAGCAAAGGATTTATTTCAGAAAACACTATGAATACAGTAATTGGTCACTAAAAAGATAAGGTTGTAATTATGGCTTTTCCAAGAAATGAGAACCTGAGGATTTTATAATGAGATCATTTCTTGTAATATCTGGCAGGCTTCATTTTCGCAAATTCTATTTTAATATACATATGGATTATTTCATTCTAGGTTATTTTATTTCTCCTGTCTAGGGGACTATAGCCTTTCTTTCATCTATAAAAAAGACTGTATAATACCCTGATAAATTTAATATACTCTTCATATTATGGCATTAGCCATGCAGAAAAGGACATAAATAATTGAAATATATATTTTAAAGGACAGATTATATCATAGTCATCATTATCTGTAGTGCATTGGTCATATTTACAGGAGGAAAAAATAATAACCTGTTGTTTGATCACTAGTTCGTGTTTTATATCTAGATAAAAGAAATCAAGCTTCATAAAATCTTTCTGATCATCTTGGAGAGAACTTTTATCCTACCCTGTTTTCTTGTTACTCCAGTTTGATTCCATTGAAGTAATTTTCAATTTTACTAATTGTTTTATTTTATTAGAACTTGTCCCAACTTTCTTCTTTCCCCTCTCATTTATTTTAAACCAGTGGTATTTGCTTTCTACGTGTATATCTTTTACTTATAGCTATGATTCAAATGTTATTACTTGATTTGTCAGCTTATTTTATTCTTTGATGCCCACCTTTGAGAGAATCAATGAGCAGTTATTTTCTTCTTCCCGCTCCATTTCCCCAATCTGGTTATTTTTGCTATTTCTTCATTATCAAATTATATAGCATTTATTTATGCCCATTTGTTATTTATCTTTTTCTGGGTAACAAATTACACTAAAAACATAATGGATTAAGACAATGAATACTTCTTATCTCATGCAATGTCTAGGATCAGGAGTCTGTGAGTGGCTCAGCGGGGTGGTCTGAGCTTCGGGTCTCTCATGAGTTTGAAGTCAAGTGGTTAGCTGGAGGAGCAGCTATCTGACAGCTAAAATGGTACTGGAAGGTCCATTTCTAAGATTTTTCTATGAAAGCCTCACTTCCTTGCTGCTGATTGGCAGTTGGTCTCAGTTCTTTATCTGAAGTGCTTTTGTCCGGGGGCTGTTGGAGTGACTCCATGACATAACAGCTGTGTTCCCTAGAGTGAGTGATCCAAGGCAGGGAAAGAGGAGGCTGCAGTGCCTTCTATGAACTAATCCCATACCATCACTTATGCTTTTTATTTTTAAATTTTTTTTTGTGTGTGTTAGATGCAAGTTGCTGTGTCCATACCACACTGAGGGGGAAGGTATTAGGCTACACCTCTTGAAATGGACAGTATGAGAGAGTCTTTAGACATATTTGAAAAAAAATGCTAATTTTCTGACCACAAAGTATTCCTCTCATATACAAAACATGCTTTCCTCTCTCAGGGCTCTTAAATGGTTTTATGGCCTTTATAACATCAATTTGAAGTTCAGAAACTGGTCATCTAAATCTCCAGGTACATTTGGGGGGCTCTTTGGGTGTAGTTCTGTTAGCATAACTACTCAAAAACAAATTCTCTAGATCTGAAATTCTATGAGCTAAAGAGAAAAGTTATCTTTCACATAGCATACCAGTCATAAAATATAGTAGGACATGCATAAAATAACCTCTAAGTAATTCCTGCTAAAAGGAGAGAAAAATTGGAGATGCAATGAGTTACTCATCTATAGCAATGGTAAATTCAGCTGGACAAACATTGGAAATTCCTTGATCATGATTCAGTTCTACTCCAGCCTAGAATTATTTTCCATGACTCTTAGCTCCACCCTTTGGGCTCATGATTGCACTCCCTAAGTAATCCTTCTTTTCCATGTTTGAAGCTGCATAACTGCTCAACCAGTTTCCTGCCAGAATTATGGGAATTTAAAAACTTCTTTTGTTATGTTTTACCTCTGTCTCTTTTAGCCCAAGCTAGAAGTATTTCTTCAAATGTAATTTTATTAAAAACTCTGTAGGTTTCCTGCAAATCTTGGTGGGCATTCACTTAATTACATAAAAAGACATGCCCACAAATCTTCTCTGGATAGGCCTCCTCCCTCTCTTTTAAGCTTTTGCCACTACTAGAATAGTAGCTCATTACAAGGCCTTTTGTCCAACTAAATGGTACTACTAGGCACTATTTTAGACCTCTCTAAGGTCTTAAGAAATATTTGTAATAAATATCAAAATAGTGAACGCGGCTTTATCTACAGACCAAGTTGTCCATGAAGTCCCCTGTGCTTCATCTTTGTTTGAGAGCCATTTCTTAATTCTAGCATCATTTGTTATCTGGTGAGGCTTGGAATCTTCAAAACAGCAGGTCTGGTCTGGCTGACTTGGAAAAAACAATTAGTTATTTCCACTTTATTATAAGCAGCAAGAAAAAGCCAGATGACAGTTTAAAATTCTGATTGGAAATCCCCTTTGCTAGTTTATTAGGTACATTTCTGTAGATATTAAATACATTTCTACATGGTCTACATAGGTCACAGCGATGCTGAACTTTCTGCCACTATATATCAAATATTCTCCTTCTTCCAGATTTTCTGCAGACAATCAGAAGCTAGGAGGAGGCAAGGAAGAATTCCCTTCCAGTTTCCAGAGGGAGCAGGACCTTTGATTTTGGATCCTAGCCTCCAGAACTGAGACAACAAATCAGTGTTACTTAAATTATCCAGTTTGCAATACATCATTACAGCAGCCCTAGGAAGCACAATATTCTTTACTTAATTTTTATTTATATCACTTTCTCTCTGATCCTTTTTTCTTTATTTCCATTTCATTTTCTCTTCTTAAGGGTTATTTCTGTTGCATATGAAGAGTTTTGTAAATATATGCTTTCTTGTGATCAAGCTTCCTTTCATTTTCAGAATCTATCTTGTTTCAGTAGGATTGTACTCAAATTTGCTTCCTTCCATTTATTTTCTGTACCAGTAGTGGCTACTTGTAAATAGTACCACCTTTGCCTTCTAAGGTGCATCCCCACCCCAAGATTAACTTCTGGGACCCTTCATTATAATTTTCTTTTGCTAGTGTTCTGACCTATCATGCATCAGACCTATTTTCCTTTTCAGAGTGGAGGCCTCTTGGGAATTTCCTCTCATTGATCCTGGATTCCACTTCCTTTCAAGATTCTCTGGTCTGGTGCCAGGATTTTGGCTCCTCCATTACATATAAACTAGAGCCTGTGATACTTTCCCATTTAGCAACAGTGTAAGTAGTGGCTATGAATGTTTTTATTTGGAAATACATGCATCTATAGGGGAGTCTATTGTGGCATCTGTATTATGCATAAAGTTAAGTTAAAATGAAGCTAAAATAATAGGCTTCCTAAGTTAGAAGGTATGTATTTTCATTGTTCTTGGAGCATACAAAATGACTGTCATGGTCTCTTGAAAACAGGGATCATTAATGATGTGATGGTTCTTAAATTTTATGAAGTCAATATGGCCTTTCATCTATTTTATCAACTCAGAGGCTTTGAATGTCATAGTGGAGCTTATATTGCCTGTACAAGATACAGGTAAGTATGGGTCAAGTAAGGGTTCATATTTGACAGAGGCTAGGATGCTCACTTTATCCAAGCTTCTCTTATTTATAAAATGGTTCTAATATTATCCATCTGGCATTATTGTTCTTTGCTCTACATCTGATAATTAAAGAAAGCATAATATTTTTAGCATAGAACTTAGTATGTCACAGGCATTCAAAATTGGCAGATGTTATTATTCAAAATAACATAACATTAATATTAATATACTCAGTGAACCAATAAAATACAAGCTAATTTGGCTTATTAGTCATTTTAATATATGAAATTGATTTAAACCTGCAAAGCCCTTCTGAAGCCCTGGGGTACATCTACCTGTCAAAGGAAACTGAGAAGGTGATTAAAAGGCATTGGTTAGAAAAAATACTTACAAATTTGTTTTCTCACTTGGCTTAGAATGGCACATGCTGATACGCCTTATGCTCCACAGTCTTGATTCTTATAAAGCCATGGATTAAAATGAAAATAATTGAATTGGAAACTGCATCATCCACTTCAGGGAATATTACAACAGCTCCTTTTGTGGACTCAAGTGCATTTAAAGGGAATATATGCCCAGGTATATTTTTCATGTTCTACCAGGAAAATAATATTATTTCCTACACATCCAGTGTCTAAGGACCTCATTTAATTCTTTTATGGGAATTCAATACTCATAAAGAGCACTGATGGTAGAAACTGAACATTTTTATTATGCCTTGAGCAGAGATAAGTTGAGTTCTGAACCAGGTTTTATGTGAATATTCTGGTGTTACCATATTTGCTTAAGCTATAATTTTGGGCAGTGGTTTCCAAACCTGGCAAGCCATTAGAAACAGATGATGAGCTTTTTAGACAAACATATTCTTGAGTTTCCTTGCACTTGTGGAAACATCTGTTATAAAACTCCTTGGGTGATTGGTAGAATCAAAATTAGAGGTTTTTGGTTCATACTATACCCTAGGATTTAGATTATGATGCCAGCAAGTAGTTTATGAGGTTTGAAGTGCTAGAAGAGCAACATAGACCTTTGATTTTCAACGTGTGATTCCATGGGTCAGCAGTGTCTGATTCACCTGGGAGCTCATGCAGAACTTAGGCCTTTCTTCAGATGTGCTGTAAAAGCATGACCCCAAGTGATCGGTATGCATGTCAAAGTATGCAAAGCACTGACATAGACCTTTCGTAGACTAGGGCTTGACCTTTTTATCCAACAATTCATTTACTGAAGATATAAGATTGAAGGAGAAAATATTGCTGGCTTTAGGAAATATCTTCAGAGAATATTGTGGTTGCTCTCCATACCATGTAGTTTCTTACTGTAATTGAAAATATAAAAATCTAGTTCATTGTTTAGTCTGAAACTAGAATGGTCCGCCCACGACCACTCATTATTGCTGTTTATTATTAAGCTTTGCGGTTAGGAAACTGGAGGTCTAAGTTCAAGTTGTACTATATTCTCTTATTGACATATGAAATTTGTAATAGAGACAGCAACAATAGCAGCAAAGCAAAAGCTTAAAACAAAAGTCTTGTCATAGTCTTTCTGAGGAAAAAAAAACCACTTTCCAGAGTGGTTCCCTTATTTGGAAAACAATTTCATATGTGAGTTTCTTCTATGTTTTCCCAATGAGCTCCACCTGATTATCATCACCACAACACTGGTGGTTCTTTCTTAAACTTGAATATTATCATATATAGACCTGTGTTTTAGAATTACCTGTTCTCATTCTTCAGTTTGCAATACTTGAGGGCAGTTTGTAGTTACTGTTTCTTTGTAGTTCCCAATGTCTCCATCCTCCCTGTTCCCACCATCCAGTAATAGAACAATCACACATCCCAAATTATCTGGAGCCATCCTAGAATACATCTGTTGTCCCAGAGTAATTGTAAATGGTGTCCCCTTTCACGTTAAAAAATGTCCTGGTTAGAACTACTAATTACATGGCCTCCCTATCAGTATTGAAGATGAAGCTAAGCAGGGTTAATTTTGCCTCCCTTTCCTTCGGGAGCCTTAATAACTGTGGCCAAATGAGACCTCTAATTGCCCTGCATCCCTTGAGTTTATCCATTTCCCTTTCCTTCCTTCTCTCTCTGCTATAGCTGTCTTTGATCAGTGTAAAAAAGCAAGTATTCAAATGATGAGAAATGACTTCATTGGCAATATAGCATACTAGATATTATTTGCCACTCTGTTATTACCATTCTGTTATTACCATTTGAACTTCTCATTATGCTTTAATATTTTTAAAGGAGTTTACATAATACATATTATTTTTCAGGGCAGTATTCCCCCCTGATAGTTTCCTCCTTATGCTGTCCTTCATACCCTATCCATCCACAATCCATTCCGTTCCAAAATGACTGATGTTAATAGCATAGTATGTATCTTTTTGTAATTTTCTCCATGATCATAAAACTAGATATATGTGTATGCACACACATATCCATATGTTGGATTTTTGTTGCTATGATTGCTTTTTATTCCCACCTAACTTCCTGGGAATGCATTTAAATAATTATTTTCATAGCCACCATTCCAGGTTGTGAATGTGCTATAATTTACTCAGCTATTCTTCTAAGATTGCATTCAGTTTGTCTCCAGTTATTATTATTATTATTATATTATTATTATTACCTTTCATCACCACAAATAGTACTATAATAAATGTTATTGGCACATTTCCCTGTGTATTGATGTTTTTATTTTTATGTGGAGTGGGTTGATGGGTCAAAGGTGTGTGCATGTGGGGTGTGTGTCTGTGTATATTTAATTTTAATAGTTGTTGCTAGATTACTTTCCAAAACAACTGTAAAAATTCATTGTACTGTTATCATTTGGTGCCCCCTAACACCAAGGTCAATTTCGGGCCATGGATGGTGGAAGACTATGAGACATCAGATATCTTCTAATATGAATGAAAAAGCTTTTCAACATTGAGTAAATAGTGATGCAATGTTAATTGACATTGAATGAGTTACAACTGGAATGATGCTGCAAACTTGGGATCTATGATTGCTGCATATTCGACACAAATTAGGAAAGCCATGTATTACGAACTCTACCAAACATGATTAAAACACTAATACTTATACTTTATATTTACTGGTTTGTTTGGGATCATAGGAAGATAAGATATAAGGATAGTCTGTGGGACAGAAATATAGTTAAAGTGATTTGGTGACTTTTTCTTGAAGGGGAATTTTATATCTGATTCCAATACTAAAACCTACACTGCTAAGATGACATCGATGGAGGTTTTTGCTTGGGCCCAGTAGTGTGGATTCCCACCTATCAAGGATGATCTAGGAATTGCTCCTAGATCATCTAAATGTCCAACTTGTCAGAAACTGAGGACAAAGTAATCTCCTGTCGTCCTATATAGCAATCAACCAGGCACTTGCTGGCAAGTGTACTACACTGTGTCCCTTTTATTCTAATTAGAGTATGATTTGCCTTTCTTTCCCTGTCTTAGCCATCACCACTATCTGAGGGCTTATGGAATGCATGATCCACAGGCATGGAATTCCATACAGATGACATCTGATCAAGGGACCCAGCTCATCGTGGAGAAGGTAATGGTGTGGACATGACATTCAGAAGCTGATGGCTTCATATAATGCTGACCTGATCTTCAAAAGGCCATGCTGTAGAGCCAGCTCAGAGGAAACACTCTGAAAGGATGTGATGGCATACTTCAGGATGTAGTATATACATAAGACCAGAGACCTCTAGATGATGCACTTTCCCCAAAAAGAAGCATGCTTGGGGGTCAAGAGGCAAGGGGTGGTAGCAGGAGAGACCCCCCCTTTACAATTTCCAGTGATAGTGGGAATTTGTGCTTCCTGCCTGCACTGCAAGTTTGGCATCCCAGCCCTATGGGCCATACTCTTTCCATAGAGTACAACAAGGGCTTGATACAACATTAAGCTATGGCCATCAGGGCGTTTAGACCTTTGGTGTCTAAAAACTGGAAGATGTGAAGGGAAGCCATCATTCTGGAAGGAAAACTTGACTTGATCAGCAGGAAATAGACTACTTTTGCACAGGGAGAAATACATGTGGAACCTGAGGAACTCATGTGGATTCCTCCCAGGATGTCTTTACTCCTTTGTAAGCATAAACAAACACATACAGCAATCCTAGGCTGAACAAGGGTATACCGAGGATTCAGACCCTCCAGGGATGGAGGTTTGGATGGAAAGTCATCATAACCTGCTGAGGAGACAGCTGTGGATGAGGGGAATCTACAACAAACTGTGGAGGAGGGAAGGCATGAGCAACTAGAGGTGGTGTGGAGGATACTATGGTGATGATGATTTTAGTTGGTTCCACTAAATTCTGTTTCAAAAATTTTCCTTTGAAAGAGAGACCAATAGGAATCAGGGGGAGCTGTGCAGGGCAAGGCAGACCACTGCATCTGTAAAACTGCACTGCTCAAGTCTTCTGTGACCCCCCCCCCCCCGCTGTAATCGCATGGAGGCCACACTCCTCCCAGGATACTCTGTCCCAGTGATCTTCCTGGCAGGGATACTAAGGCAGATCTTTCCTGTGGGATTCCTCTACTGGATTTCTTTGGCTTGAGGGCTTCTTATTGGTTTGGTCAAAACTTTATGTAGTTTGAAATTCTTCCTACTAATGCTTCTTCCCCTCCACATACACACCCACGGGATCAACCTACATTGCAGTTTGATGGCTCTGCCAGCCTCTTTTGTCTTCCTCTCCTTTTATCCCCCTCACAGGTATTTCTTTATTTCCTTTGATGCATCTCTGGCATATATAACCTTGTCTCAATGTCTACTTCTCGGAGGAACCTAACTAATCCAAATTCTAATTAAATATATTATGTTGAGATTGTTCCAACTCTCAGAGGAAAGACTTTATTTGGAAATTGGTGTACAAAGAAGTTTTTCTTTGAAGCTTTGTTACAGAGGATAATGAGATTTCTACTGCAGAATTTGAAAGCATATACTCTAGTGTAACATTTCTCAAACTGTTTACTGTAGGCCAATGGATGCCTTAAGGGAAATAAAAAGTTCCTGAAATTAAATATGCTTGGTAAATGTAATTTTTGCTATTGTGGATATTCATGATGTACTTTAGTGTTCTAATGTCTCTGTAAGATTCTTTAGTAAAGGATTTTTATTTTACCCAGCAATTCCTCAAAATATGTGGCCATGAGCCCTGTTCAGTGGGATATTTTGAATCCATCTAAAGAAAAACACAATTTGGAATTGTAGCTCTAGTGACCTCCTTTGAAGCTTGAGATCACAGAAAATAATAAGTTCAAAGCTAATCTTTGACCTTGTGTTCTAAACCCCAATGCACCCCATCTCTTTAAGGACCTTGCTTATTTAGTTATCTTTTTTCTGTAATTTTAACTTCTCTCTTTCTATTGGTTCTTTCTCAGCATAATTCCTTTTCATTTTGTGAAAAAAAAGGTCCCTTATCCTTAGGTACACTTTTCACTAAAATCCATAAATCAAGCTTATTTATTTTTAGGGATGGGGTCACACTATGTTTCCCAGGTTGGCCTTGAACTCCCAGTTTCAAGCAATCCTGCCTTAGTTTCCCTAGTAGCTGTGACTACAGGTACATGCCACTGTGCCCAGCTCATAAACCAAGCTTTTCGAAGACAAAGTCAGTGTTTGTTTCTTTCCACTGTTATCTGGTCACTCTAATGATGATAATCTAAATATCATTTACAATGTACATCTGCCCCCTTTCCTCTTATGACACCATTAGCAGCATTTATGTGTCCTGGGGAAACAGGTGGACCTCAATCCAAGTCCTGATTCCATATCTTATTAACTGTTGATCTTGGGCAAGTTGGCCTATTTTATCCCCCTGCAGCATAGGAAACACTTGCTTTAGAGGCTTGTTTTGAGAATTAGAAAAAATAGCATTGAAGAAAGCATATAACCTATTTCTTATTGCAGCAGTCTTTTTTAATCCATGGAGGATGTGTTCCATGAGCACTCGGTAGATGCCTGAAATTATGAGTAGTACTTAACCAAAATATATGATGGATTTTCCTATATATACATACCTATGAAAAAGTTTAAAGTATAAAATTAGGGACAAGAGGTTAACAACAACTAATAACAAGATAGAACAATTACAGTATACTATAATAAAAGTTATATGAATATGATTTATCTCATTTCAAAATAACTTATGGTACAATGCTCACCAGAGTCCTTCCATGGCTTATGTGCTGGATGGACTTTCACGAATGTAGGTTCTATTAGGCATCGTCTAGAACAGCCTGGATTCATTGAAATTGAAGACTTGCTTCAGATGTGATCTTTTCTCCTTAACCACGTTCTTTAGGTCTTCCAGAAATGTGACAACAACTTCTTCATCGGCAGATGCAGCATCTCCTGTAATTTATGTATTTTGGGGTCCAAATCTATTTCTGAATCTCTGCAACCATCCCTTATTTGGAGTCAATGTTTGGTGTTGCTAGTTTAGGGGATCCCTTGCTGACATCTTTGTATAAGTTCAATGCTATCTGGTGCAGTATGTTGTCAGTGGGAACATATTTTCTGTTTATGTCTTCCCTCCACAAATTTAATGCCTTTCCCACCTTAACTAAGTACTTATCATGCATTATGGCTATAACTTACAGTTTGAGGTGTATCAGCAAAATTAACACAAATTTCTTTTTCCTTCATCACTATTTCACAGATACATAGTTGTTTTTACCATAGAGATTAGAAACCTCAGCATAACATTTTTTCTTATTAAATCAAGAACTCTCACCTTTTTCACTTGAAGGAAGCACTTTATGGCTTCTCTTTGGCATTTCCAAATCACCAGCACCACTACTCTTGCACTTTGGGGGCATTCTAAATATAAATAAGCTTTACTTGAACACAAGCACTGTGGTACTGCCACGGTTGATCTGATAACCAAGAAATCTACTAAGTAACTATCAGGCAGGTCGTGTATGTAGCACATATATACGGGGAAAAGGGATGATTCATATCATGGATAGGACAGAGTGAGAAGGGCAACCAATTTAAAATATGAGTTATTTATTTCTGGGATTTTCCATTTAATAGTTTCAGGTCATGGTTGACCTAGGGTAACCAGAACTGCCAAGGACAGGGGAATGCTGCAATTTTTACTTCTCCCTGTCAATTTATTTTTCTTGCACTTTTATCCTTTGTCTTTTAAGACACAATACTGCTAAGTCTCCTCCTAGCCAATGACTTCTCCTTTGTCTGCTTTGTGATACTATCCTTCTCTTTCAGTGCTTTCCAGATTCTCTTTTCTTTATGTACTTTCTATAATTTGCATATTTCATGATTTCCTTTACCACCTATATCCTTACTACTTATGTGTTTATATCTTTAGGCTTGATTGGTCTCTTGAAATGAGAGTCAGTTGAAAAACTCCCAAACTCAGAGCCCAACATTTTCAAATCTGAACATTATTTTCCCACAGATGATCGATTTTTATATTCTCCTATCTAGCTAGTTGTACCACTATTTGGCCAATCACACAAGCCAGAATGGAGTCATTCTGTACTCCTCTAACTCTACTGGAGTCTATGTAATATGCCAGTAACTATCATCACTTCTAAAATAATTCTCAAATCAGTCCTCACTTTGCTGTAGTAATTTGGTTCTCACTTGTATCTTACTTGGTATTTTCTCTAGCCTCATACCTTTATAATCTGTGCTCCATATTATAACCAGAATAATTGTCATAAAGTGCAAATCCCATCACATTACTCTTTAGGAATAGAGTTAATTCCATTTGTTTTCATAGTAAACAAGGCCTTCCATGACCTTTGCTTACCAATTGAGCCCAATCTCCTTCAGCTTTCCACTCCTATTGTGCAAAATCACAACAAACCACTGATAATTAAACAAGTCCCCTCCTCCTTCCTGTAAACAACTTTTGCGTGTGCATCATGGGAAAGCATCTATTTCTACTTCAAGACCATACATGAATGCTGCTTCCTCTCTGAAGCCTTCCTCAAAAACCCAGATAAAATTGGTTACTTCTTTCTTTGGCTGTCACCCTAACTTAAACTTATTTCCATAATAAATGTCTGGGGGAATACCAACATTCTTAAAACAAATTAGAAATGTCTCAAGGTGACATTTTGAGTGGTGATATATATTTGGATGCATACATTCTGATATGCTTCTTAAATATCTATTTCATTAATTATATTCACAGTGTAAACACAGCAAGTCTATCGTGGGATTTGACTATATGAAATTAACTATTACAGCTTAGAGATTAATACTACTTGTAGGAATATACTTTCTACCATTAAATGCAGCATTTGAACATGACAGAGAATTGTGTTTAGATTGCAAACTTAATGATGAAGTGGGTGTTTGACTATTATCAAAAAATAGCATTCTCAGAAGAATATGATAATATCCTGTTAATTCTAGTTTATGACTTTTTATAACATGCTATTTGGTAAAATAATTATAAAATGATTAATAATTTAATAAATGTTTTCCTCAATTGCTATTTAAAGGATCCGGGAGTTTTAAGTCTACCTCTTAAATTACTTACTAAATCTCAGTGAAGTAAATATGAAAAGGAAAAAGGCGCCATGTGTTTACCTGTAAGAAACGTAAATTTTGCCAATTCATTACAACAATAAAATGACTTTCATCCTTATCAGGCAGAAACACACATAAGAAAATGTCTTGCATAACTGAAAAGTGGTGAGTATCTGGTCCTTAATCAGAAAATCTTTGATGTCAATCATATCTGGCAAATATAAGTGAAAGAACAAATAAAAATAAATAAATAAGAAAATAAACAGCCTTCCATATATTCTATATGTTAAATGGGATTTATTCTGAAATTTTGAACATTATATTAATTTCAATAAAGTGTTGAAATACCATGACACTTTGGCACAAGCTTTTATTTTTCAATCAATTAACATTTTTTGTTTGTTTTTAATGAACCCTGCACTAGGTTAGATGCTAAGGATACATAAAGGAATAAATGAAACAAGGTCTCTATTTTCCAGGGTTTCATAATGTAGTATAGGAAACACAACTGTATATGAATAAAATGCATTATGATAAGAGCTGTGAAAGAAATACGTATAGGAATGGTGAGACCTCAGCTGTCTAATGTTGAGTGTAGGTAAGCAGAGGACGGGGATGGAGACTCAAGGGACAGTGCTCAGGTGACCATCAAAAAAGACTCTGTGTATAAATGAGATACGGCATACCTTTGGGTTCATGTGAAGTTAATTCACAAATTTAAATCTCAATTCTAAGAAGGATTATCTAAAAAGTCATGCTCATCAATTTTTAGAAAACATAAAATAGGAAAAAAAAAGCACAGCATGTCATATGATAAATGGCAACTGATAATCCTCTGGCCCCAGGAACATCCAAGTAGTTGTGTCCTTATCTTTCTGCCTCACTTCTGTGAGTATTGTCTGTGAGAACAGGTGCTTCACATGGCTGAGACTGAAGTCAAAGAAACTTTTACATATCTTGGGTGGAATGCTTCCCTTCCTAAACCTTTTTCTTAGCAATGGAATGTGTTTTGCCATTCTTTTCTCCTTCCATTAAAATATACCCAGAAGTCTTTTACTCTGATGCCAGGCCTATTTCAACCATGCATTACATCATTTCCTTTCCAGGTACCACACATTGTTATCGCTGTAGAATATAAGCGCCATATGGTGGAGCTAGACTCTCTTCCTTTATTTGGAGATGGAGAATACTGGAAAAGGCTGATTTTTTTCTCCCTAAAATAATCATCATTCCAAACAGCAAAAAGAGTCTACAAAATATATGTTACTGCAATAAGGAGTACACAGGTTATTATAAACACATGTAAAGGAAAAAGAGGGGTAGATACTGATGTGGAAGTGTCAAGGAAGTGCACTGAGGACATGGGTGAGAGAACACAGGATTTTACCGTGTGGGGAAGTAACAGGAAAAGGCACAGGCTAAGTGATGTTTGATCTAAGCTTAGTGGTAGAGTTTACAAATAAGGACCCTAAAATATGATTTGGGGGGTCTTTCCACTCATTGCTTTGAAAAAATTTACCAATATAAGGTAATGTCACAGAAAATGAACAAGAAATTTAGACTTTTAAAAAAGTCATTTTGAGCCCTAACTTCTGTTTATAGTCCATTTCTTCTTGGAGGTGCTAAATGCAGAATATATTGTTGCTCAATGTTCTATTTTTAAGATTAATCACAATGCTTATTAATGTATCAGCTTTGTGATTTATGCAGATAATTTAATGATAGTAGTGAGAAGATCATCTGGGACTCAGGAGCTCAAGGAAGGCTGAGAGATTTCTGAAGTCTATGGTGTTTTTGATGATTTGCCAGTTGGCAAGATTAGAGAATTCATATAAAGAACCGTGGATAATAAGCTAATGAAGTTATAGCAAAAGACCACAAATACCAGGCTAAGAAGTCTGAGCATTGATTCTAGCCTTCTAAAGTCAACAAAGGTTTCTTCACAGGGAAGACAATGTGCAGTATAGAAAATGATAAAAACATTATTTTAAGAGACTCTTCATATAGTGGTGTTGTATATGAATTATAAAGAGAATTTCTAAAGAAAATGGACAATTGGATTTGGAATACCTCTCTTCAAAAGGCAAAAATAGGATTCGAATACCCATGAGATTCAAGGGGCAAAGAGCAGGACAGACTGAATGGGAGTTTGGCTTATCCATGCTCCCACCTGAAAGTCAGCCCTGGATATCCTGTTGCATTGTGGAAACCATGACCACATTCTGAGGGACTGCTAGAAATTAGGGGTAAGGACAAAATGGGCTTATGATGGTGACAAGTCACAAAGGACAATAATGGGTATAGTTTTAGGTTCTCAGAAAAATTGAGGTTTCCCATATACCCTTTCCTTACACACATACAAGCCTCCCCTATTTTCAGCATCCCCCTTCGCACAGGGGTACATTTGTTATAACTGATGAACTCACATTGACACATCATAATCACCCAAGGTCTATAGTTTGCACTAGGGTGCCTGCTTGGTATTATACATTTTATGGGTTTGGACAAATGTATAAAGACATGTATTAAGCATTATAATATCATACAGAGTATTTTCACTGCCCTCTGTGCTCCACCTATTCATCACTCCCTCTACCTAGTCCCTCTGTCCACTAACTCCTGAAAACCACTGATCTTTTTTACTCCATAGTCAGTTCTTTTCCAGAATGTCATAAAGTTGGAATCCTACAGTTTATACCCTTTTCTGCTGGCGTCTTCACTTAGTGATATGCACTTTATTTTCCTCTATGTCATTTCACAACTTGCAAGCTCATTTCTCTTTAGTGTGGAGTAACATTCTATTCTCTGGATGTACCACAGTTTTTTTTTTTTTTTTTTTTTTTT
>PVJS01028741.1:0-25289 GCA_004027185.1 Glis glis | reverse complement strand
CTACACCCCTGGCCCTATTTTTTTTATACTTTATTTTGAAACCGGGTCTCACGAAGTTGCGGAGGGCCTCACTAAGTAGAGAGAGAGAGACAAGGAGAGAGAGAGAGAGAGAGAGTTGAGGCTGGCCACGAACCCGGATCCTCCGGTCTCCGCCTCCCAAAGTACTGGGATTACAAGCGTGCGCCACCACGCCCGGCTTTGTTTAATCTTTGCATGGGTCAGTTTGGTTGAATTGCTTTCATTTTATCATATAAGTGGATAAATTTGATGAGAAAATTAGGAGGAAGAAAGAAGAAAAGGACAAAATAAGTGTGAAGATACATGTTTTAACTGTAATATGATATTGATATTTATCTGTAAATCAATCTTCCCTCCTTCCTTCCTTCCTTCCTTCCTTCCTTCCTTCCTTCCTTTCTGCTGGTGATTGAAGCTGGGACGTTACACATGCTAAGCAGGCACCCCACCACTGAACTATAACCCTAGCCCCATTTGTAAATTTTCTTTCTAAAATGTTTTCTCAAATTGTATCCTTTACTTTTCTTCTCTTAGCTGGGTACAGTGGCACATGCCCATAATCCCAGTACTTGGGAGGCTGAGACAGGATTACAGGTTCAAGGTAAGCCTAGGCAACTTAGGGAGACCCTATTTCAAAATAAAAATTTAAAAAAGGGCTGGTGTGCCAGGCATGGTGGCGCACACTTGTAATCCCAGTACTTGGGAGGCTGAGACCAGAGGATCCGGGTTCGCGGCCAGCCTCAGCTACTTAGTGAGGCCCTCCGCAACTTAGTGAGACCCTGTTTCAAAATAAAGAACAAAAATATAGGGCTGGGGGTGTAGCTCAGAGGTAGAATGCCCCTGGGTTCAATCTCCAGTACCGCAAAAAAAAAAAAAAAAGAAAACAAAAAGGGCTGGTGTAGTTCAGCGGTAGAGCACCTCTGAGTTCTATCTCCAGTACCACAGGGGGGAAAAATTATTTTCTACTGCAGTCACTGCAGGTCTAATTGTGAATCCCTACTCCCTCAGTTTTCTGAGCATTCTGCAGATACCTTCAGTAGGGCTACACTTGAGTTTCCTACAGATGCTTTAAACCAAACAGATCTAAAAAGTCATTCCCAAGTTTGCAAAATCTGTAACCTTTACCTTCTAATTGTACATGCAAGAAATTAAGTAAAATACAGTATGTGACAGATACATTTAGACAACTTACACTACCTTGATCCAACACACAATTTCTGAAACATAACCTAAGAAAATATTCTGAAATACCATGAATGTTCATTCAAAGTTATTAATTTCTGTATTACATGTAGCATGAAATAATTAGAAACAACTTAAATTTCTGATAATATGGGAATGTTTTACAAAGTACACATTCTGCTTTGGGAAAGTATTATGTAGCCATTAAAAAGTCACATAGCAACACAAATAATGCTTATAATAAAATAAGATAAAACATTACTATGACAGCTTAATTAAAAATCTATTCAACAACAAAAAGATTAATAAAAATAGTTGTATCTTTTCAAAAAATGAAAGAATAGTTATAATAATAGGGAGAAAATAGAGATGATTACATTTATTTTCTAAATGTTCTATAATATCCAGGTATTATTTCTTTAAAAACTGTACGATATCCCCATTGTTTCATATCACATCTACTTAAGGAAAAACTTCTTGAAGGAAATAAGAAGTGCTACATTAGGGTAGATCTGCCTCATTTGTGTGTCTGTTTCTATTATCCTAGGGGAAAAAGAGTCAACTAATTGGCTTTCTAGCTATGAATTCATTGCCAACTTAACTCTTAGAATAATGTCTAGGTTTCTGAATAGGAAATGGTGCCTAAATTGAATAAACTGGATGTCAGAGATATTGCAATTTGTATTAAAGTTATGATAATAGCTAAAAGGCAAGCTCTTCATTGAGTCATCTTGCTCACACAGCTAGGAGAAACCTATAAAGCCATCTACTAAATGTTTTAGAGGTCTATAAATGTTGGTGAACTACATTAAAAAATAAGATTAGGCTGAATGAACTAAAAGCATTTGGATCTACCGGCATACAGTGATTATGACTCAGAGCATGTGCACACTAGGAAGAAAATCCTCCCAACCTTTCTCACATGCTCCAAGCTAATCAAGTCTTAAGCCGATTATCATTTTAAATGAAAAGTCAGTCACAGAAACACAATTCTGGGCTGAGAGAAAACCAGCTGTTTCTGCAGCCAGAGTTCCCTTCGGTTTCTGTTCTGCACATGTGGCTCATTTATTTCCCTAAACAAGTATGTTCACATTTTTGATTGGATAGTTAAATATTTCTGTTTCATTCTGCCATTTGCTACAGTAGATGTAAATCAATTTGAAGGCAATGTGATGTCAATGTAACAATCTCCTCCTTTGAAAACAAATGCTCCATCTCTGCCCTGATGTCTATGGTCTGTGCAATCCCTCGGCTGAGCTGGAAATTTCTATTTCCATGGGGGGCCATTCCGCTTCGCAGGGCCATTTCACAATCCCATCATCGCCACACTCGCAGAAGAAATCTGGAAAATCGTTTTTATGGTCCATTTTCCAAATGTGTTTTTTATTCCATTTTAAGTGTATATTTATTGAGATGTATCATTCGAAACTAAAGTGAAATATGCATTTTAAATATGTTTGTTATGTCCAGTAGTCATCAGACAAACCATTCAGTAACACATTACTGTAACGCTGATGCCAGAATGCAGCATGTTCGAGTCAAATCGATGGGGAGGGGTTGACAAGTTCTGTGTTCATCTCAAATATTCATTGTATAATGAACATACAAGAGGACAGACATACAACATGAAATTGTATGGATTATGATAATGATAGTATCTTTTCCTAAACATGGTATCACATCATAATCAAACAGAAAAAAAACAAATATTCAGAAACAGAAGTACTAACCATTAGGTTAAAATGTTACAAAATTTCCTACCATGGCCACTTTCTAAATTTTCACTGAAACTTGAACTTTAGTATAATTTAGAAAGCATTGTATTCAGCATCAGAAGACAAGGCTTGAGGCCAGATTTAACCATGTGCTACTCTCTTATCTTGGAACAAGTTAATTAAAGTAGTATCTTGTTTTCTTAGTGAAATATGGAGAGCAATGGCCCTTCTATTCCATAGGAGTGCTGATAAAGAAGGTGAGGAAAAAAGAAAGAATTCACAGTGGTGAACCCCCTATAATCCCAGTAATTGGGAGGCTGAGACAGGAGGATAAAGGTTTGAGGTCAGCCTTGTTGCAAAAAATAAATAAATAAAAATAAAAAGGGCTGGGGGAGTAGCTTGGAGGTAGAGCATCCCTGGGTTTGGGGTTTATTTCCCACTACTAAAGAAGAAACAAAGAAATAAAGAAATGAAAGAAAGAGAGAGAGAAAGAAAGAGAAAGGAAAGGAGGTAGAGGTAGAGGTGGAGGAGAAGGGAGGGAGGGAGGGATTCAGGTTCACTCAGTTCCCTACAGGGCAAACCTAAGTAAGTCCTTTAAAAAATCTTTTGCTGCAATATTATAGGTGAGGATTCCAAGTTATAAAGTTTTATTTTATGCATGGCCACAAAATATGTGACAAAGGAGGAATGTGAATCCAGACCTTTGTGATCTGTGGTACTGATAATGACCCACTGTTCTGGTTTGCCTGGAACTGCCCCAGTTTTAGAACAGAAAGTCTTGAATCCCAGGAACCCCTCAGGATTAGTCACACTGGGACAGTTGTCATTTCATTTTGCAAAAACAATATCAAATAAGTGGAAGATAAGAAATGAAAAGCTTGGTGAATTGTTAACTATGCTAAAACTGTAAGTTATTCACTAGGAGGTTTGCTTTCGTTTTTTCCTTTTATTATGATGCACCCCTGATGTAAAATGAGCTAGTTTTTACAATGTTTTGAAAACTACTAACCTGCTCAACAAAAGCAGAGTTTCGTGATCCATTAAGTGCAGAAAATGATCCTCACATTGGCATATTACAGGCTCTGAGAAATCTTGGGGTAACAATTCCAGTTTAACTATTTAATGAGCATAGACCAGACTTATCACCAATGTATTTCACATAAAAATAGTAGTTAGTGTAACAAACTTTGAAATATTAAAAGTTTTATGGTCTGGTAAGTTTCACATACTCATTTCTAAGATAGCATACTTTTTCTAGTTAAATAAAATTATCAAGCCGGGCGTGGTGGCACACACTTGTAATCCCAGTACTTTGGGAGGTGGAGACTGGAGGATCACGGCCAGCCTCAGCGCTCTCTCTCTCTCTCTCTCTCTCTCTCTACTTAGTGAGGCCCTCTGCAACTTCGTGAGACCTGGTTTCAAAATAAAGTATAAAAAATAGGGCCGGGGCTGTAGCGTGGAGATAGAACGCCCCTGGGTTCAATCCCTGGTACCGCAAAAATAAATAAATAAATAAAAATAAAATTATCACAAACTGAGTTATATTTCTCTAGAGGTTCTTGTGCAATATAATTCTGCTTCTTCCTTTTACAAAATGATTATCAACAGAGTAAAAAGTGGTGAGCTCAAGAAAAATAAGTAAATCCATATTAAAAATTTCAGGAAGACTTTTTTAAAGATTTTTAGCAAAATTCAAGAATCAAATAGAGCCTTAGAAAAAAGAAAAGTAGAAAGAAAATATTTAAAACTTAAAATTTTTTACTTGTCTTAATTTCCAATTCAATGGCAGTCCACCCTCTGGAAAGGCTGTCTGCGATAAGGTCACCTTTAATTTACTGTAAAGCATTTGAACATGTGCCCTTTGAAACTTCACTGCATAAAGGCATAAAATCTTCATAAAAGCTTCATATCCTTGGTAAGCACAAAAGTCATATTGCATTTTCCAAGGGTATGAAATGAGAGCTTCATTGGCAGGAAACCAAAATTAACATCCTTTATTATTCTCTGTGAATAATAAAAATTACTTTAATCTACTCTGAAGAAAGACTTTTCATGTAAAAAGAATACATTAAGAACAACATATTTTTTTGCCTAAATTCCCAAGATTGACAATTGACCTTGACCAAAAAATCTTAAGGACCAAGCCTTTTATATTTAGGAACTTGAAATTATATACTTAAGGTTTCAAAATTTCAGATAGAGCTAATCAGAATCAGCAAGACAGACAGAAGAAGAAATAGCAAAGCATTTGTGGCTTTGATTCAGCCACAGGTGAAGACATCCTTTAGGGCAAAACTTTTCTTTCCTTAATTACATAATTCTCTCTTCCTGACTTTCCCCACTAACTAGGGGTGACAGTTCCTTATTTTTCATAATGAATGCAAAAACACCTGGTGATTTAGGTTTCAGTTGGCACCTGGAGATCAACGATGTCTACTGGCAAGTCACTGGGATCTTTTACAGGAGGAACCTCAGCAGGTATCAGAGATTCAGCAAAAATTAGAAATACTAACAAAAAAAAATGTGGAGGGCCCAAATTAGCCTTTCACATAATCGTAGTATTAGTAGTATTATCAATTTTCAAGAAATCTTAGAAAGATCTATACTTGTTCTCTTTACAGGTAAAGAAATGTACAAATGTCACACTGCTCTACTCTTGTACAGCCTAGGTGACCAGGCTGAATTTCTGCCCCACCCTAATCTTGCTTATCTTTGAGAACAAAATGCCTGAAGGAAAGAAGTTCCTCTTCAGGTGGACTAGCTGAAACTGGCTGGATCCATGATGGCTACCCGAGGGACTGCTGGACCACCTCTAACTTCATTATATGCTTGGTGCTCACTCTCATATCTTTTATCCTTATCTATAACCTCGGACCCCCAACAGGCTGGGAAGTTGGTTTGCAAGTTTGTCTCCCATTTCTTCTATTCTTGGCCAAGAACACAGTCTCCTTTAAGGCTCAACCAGTGCTGGGTCTTTTCTTTTCACAGGTCCCTGAGGGAAACAGACCTAGGTTTGGGGGTCAAAACTTGGTAACAGAAATGAGATTTGAGTCCAGATAACCTGCATATAGTTATATATATTAAAAATATATGTTTAGTGGTACTATATATATATATATATATATATATAAAACTTTCAACTAATTTTGGCAAAATACACAATTTTATAATATCAATTTTTTTCAAATTTATTAGTTTATTTCAATCACATGTATGTATGTGTGTGTGTGCGTGTGTGTGTGTGTGTGTGTTACTGGGGATTGAACCCAGGGGCAGACCTCTACCCCTGCTGTGTGCCCCTACCACCCCTTCATGGCGGGCCTCCTATAAAATAAAAACTATAAAGACCCAAAGCACTCTCTCCCACTTGAGATGGCCCATGTTCTCCCTTGAACATGTATCCCTCACTTTCCTAATAAACCTCTGTCTTTGTCTCTGACTGGCGCGTGCTGAAATTCTTTTTCATGGAAGCCAAAGACCCCAGCAATCCTGAGTTCCTGGGGTGAGGAATGAAGCCCTCACCCACTGACATGGTAAGGTGCTGAGGCTGGGAAACTGTGATCTTCCTATCTCAGCCTCCCAAGTACTGGGTTACAGGTATGTGCCACCACATCTAGCTACATGTACAGTTTTTTTTTTTTTTTTTTGTGGTACTGGGAATTGAACCCAGAAGCATTCAACCTCCGTGCTACATCCCCAGACCGATTTTATTTCTTATTTGGAAACAGGGTCTCACTAGGTTTCTGAGAGCCTCACTAAATTCTGAGGCTGTCCTCAAACCTGCGATCCTCCTGTCTCAGCCTCCCAAGTACTAGGATTACAAGCATGCGCCACCATGCCTGGCTACATGTACAGTTTTTAAACTATAAAATATAAGGAACTAAATCTGTTAAGGTTCTAGTTTGTGGTAGGAAATGCTTTAATATTATTGATAGTAAATGCCAATGTATCAGCTGTGGTTTTGGCCAGTTTAAACACTTCTGAAGCAGAATTAATTCTATTAGGCCACCAGGGTACTATTTAATGCACAACACTAATTACTGGACTGAAAAAGATTATACTATTTTCAGAAAGGCCTAATAACTCTCCTAGGACAGCAATTAAGAAAGTTTGAGTATGTGTGTTAAGTCCTTTCGTGAGCGAAATGAGGTTCTTGTGGGAAATCTATTATTTAAAGTGCTACACAAATGTCAGTCAAGTATTAAGGGTGAATTCCTTAACACCAGCAAGACCTCAACGACACAAAAGTAGAACAAAGGTTATTATGTGACAAGGTAGAGCGAATAGTCATATCTTGCAAGTTTGTTGGAGATGTTAAAAACACTAAAGAGCTATCTCAAAATAGAAATATTTGTAACCTATTTTTGAGAGAGGGACTAAATCATCTTTAAGAGTTGTCCCTTTTTGGCATTTTTTAAAGGAAGCTGAAGTGTGTATGTGAATCCAAGTGCTAGGGAGGAGCCGCTTAGATTTCTGCAGTCACTTTACACATCACGAAGTATGATTACTCACTGCTTTTCTGCCACGGCTGAACAAAAGCACATTCCAAATGCAGTGGCAGGAATTTTGACCAGATTTCATAGCCAGGATAATTTCATAGTTGTTCTTTCTCAGGGAGGCAACATCTTCAAAGTGTTTGCTTGCATCTTCCATTTCATTAACTTTTATTTCTACAAATACCTCTTGTGTACCTACCCCGTGTAAACCACTATGTGACATTCTGGGTCAATAAGATACCAGTGAGGTACCCTGCCTTTCAGAGTCTTATTATTTAATCTACAAATACCTCTCAACTGAATTTATATCAGCACATTACATATGAATGGCTGTCATTTTGCCAGCTATTATTCCATTTATAAATAAAGAAATGAAGAGAAATGGCTAATGTGACAAGCTCATCTATTGCTCCCCATCCCCATTCCAAGACCACAATTCAGACAGCTATGTTCTCTTGCCTGGACTGTTTGTGATACCCTGCCTTCACCTGCACTCCCTACAGTCCTTGTCACCAGGGCAACCACAGTGCTCTTCCTGCATCCAAGCTGTGATCAGCACTCTCCTCTAGAGGTTCCCTTACCATGTCAGCAAGGCACACAGACCTGGGCCACGCCCTCTGTTGCAGTGCTGGGGGTCAAAACAGTGCCTTACACATGCTAGCCTCACTCTCCAACACTGAGCTCCACCCCAGCACTGATTCTGCTCATTTCTAAACTATGATTTACAATGTTCCCTCAAAACACCTCTGCTTGACCTCCAGTCTTGTGTAAATGTTCACACTTTTCTTTCACTAAAGACCTTACCTATCTTATTTTCTGTATCTGAAGCCATTCTCCCTTTTGCCGTCCCCTAGTTCCTACTTCTTTCAGGTCTCAAATTCTATGTTGCCAGCTGGGCACAGTGACACAAGCCTGTAATATGAGTTACTTGAGAGTCTGAGACAGGAGAATTGCAAGTTCATGGCCAGCTTGTGCAACTTAGCAAGAGTCTGTCTCAAAATGAATAATAAAAAGGGCTGGGGGTGTAGCTCAGGGGTAGAGTTCCTCTCTGTTCAATCCCCAGTATCCCCACCACACACACACATTCTAAATTGCTTCCTTTAGAAGCCTTTCCTTTCCTCCAGCCAGGATTCTGAGCTTGTTATTGGCAATGACTTTGCTTCCCTCTACTTGTTCATGAAGAAACCATTTATTGAATAGCTACTACAATGTGCTGAACTTTATTTTAGGAGCTTGGGATATATCCATGAAAAACAAACAAAAAATGACACTTATTTTCAAGCAGGAAGATAGAGAGACAATAATATAATGAATAAATTGATTGCAAATACAATACTCTAGAAAGTAAGAATGGGAAAAAAGATTAAAAATGGGACACGGGCAGGTTGCTGGCACGCCCTCTAGTGGTGGAGATACTGCAGTTTTAAATTGAGAGCTGGCCACTGGCTTCCGGAGAAGATGGCATTTGAGCGAAGATCTACGGGACGCAGGAGGTTTAGCTATGTAGATATGTAGGGGAAATGGTCCAGAGGAGAGTAGAACCTGTGCAAAGGCCCTGGAGCGAGGAGGAGCCAGAGGCTCTTAAGGAATAGCAAAGATGCCAATGTGGGCTCGGGGGACGATGCTAAGAAATGAGATCACACGCGGCTGAGCAATAGAGCATTTAGGTCTTCCACTGCCAGCAGGATGGATCTGGCTTTTACACCAAGTGAAATAGAAAGACTTCGGAACAGAACCACCGGATAACCTCATTTACATTAGACGAGGACCTCAGAGACAGAGGGAAGCGTGGGAGCAGAGAAACCAGTTCATGAGACCGACTATGGCAATCATGCTGGCAGAGAGCGGTGGGTGGATTTAAAGTGGTTGTGGAGGAGGTGGTGAGAAGTGAGAGAGCTATGAGAATTGTCTGACAGAGTGCATGTGGACGCCAAGGGAAAAGAGGAGTGAAGGCCATGTTCAAGTGTTTGTTCCAAGCAATGAGTGAAGCTGGACTTGCCATCAACTGAGATGGGAAAGACTGGTGGAGACGGCTTGCAGAGGCTAATGAGGAGCTAGTTAGCAGCAGGAAATCAATCGCTCACTTTTAAATGTATACATTTAAGATGTCAATAAGACAATTTCTATCAATGCTACAAAGTAATTGCTGGGCTTTAGTCTGAGGACTGTCAACTCCTTAAAAACAGAATTTTGTCTTTTCCCTGACACTTAGGACAGTGCCTGCTACAGAGTAGAAATTCAACAAATATATGCTGAATAATAAATGAATAAGTAAATAAATGTTGTCCCAAGTTACTAACAAATCAGTGAAAAAGGGAGTCAGGTTTAAAATCTTACTGCAGGGCTGGGGGTGTAGCTAGTAGAGCGCTAGCATGGGAGAGGTCCTGGGTTCTATTCCCAGCACCACAAAGATAAAACAAAATAATAAAATCTTAGTGCTAGGACTCTAGAGTTATATGATATATTATATAAGAATGAAGAAATTTAAATCTTGAAATTTATATTGATGGTTATTAAAATATGTTAACTATTTAAACTTATTTATGATTTTACCTGTATTTATTGAATAAAATTTATTTTCTTTAGAAAACTGTAGAAGTTGCATTAACTTTTAAGAAAGATTAAAACTTTGAAACAATCATGTATTTATTATTCTCACCATTTGGTATAATTTTCAAAGTCTAACCATGGAAGGAATTTGATGTAATGAGAAGTATTTTTATAGGGTTTCTTGCCTGTCCCACTGATTTTTATTGTAAAGTAGTAAAATGTGATTTAAATCACCAATGTACCTAATATAGTCAATGACCCCCCCTCCATAAAATCAAAGAAAATAACCTCATTGGAAATAATCTTATTCGAGATATTTTTGTTCCCTTTCATCATACTTGAGAGTGTACTCTATATTTACAGAATGCTACAGAGTCCTCTATGTAGTTTTTCCTCCTTTCTTCTACCTGATGAAGAAGAAAATATGAAAGCATTATAGTAGTTTTCCCACATCTGAGCTTTTAATTTCCATGGTTTCAATTACCCATGGTCAACATGGTCTAAAAATATGAAATGGAAAATTCCAGAAACAAACAATTCATAAGTTTTAAATTACATACTATTCTGAATAGCATGAAGAAATCTCACACTATCCCACTCCATCTCACCCAAGGTGTGAATTATCTCTTTGTCCAGGGTGTCCCCAGTGTATACACTACCCCATTAGTCACATAGCAGCTGCAGCTGTATCAGATGGACTGTTTGTGGCACGGTGGTGCTTATGTTAAGTAACCTTTAGTTTACTTAATAATGGCCCCAAAGTACAAAAATAGAGATGCTGGCAATTTGGATATGCTGAAGAGAAGCTGCAAAGTGCTTTCATTAGTGAATAGGTGAATATTCTCAACTTAATAAGGAAAGAAAAAAATGTATGTTGAGGTCACAGTGCCTATGTCACTTATCATGTTGGCACTGAATCACCTCAAATTATCACAAGGAATGAGTGCAGTACAAGAAGATATTTTGACAGACCATATTCATGTACCATTTATTAGAGTATACCTTCACAGTGATTCTACTTTATTATTAGTTTTTAATCTCTTTCTGTTCCAAATTTATAAATTAAACTTTATCAGAGGTATGTACGCATAGGAGAAACATAGTATAGCTAGGGTGTGATACTATCCATAGTCTCGGGCATCTTTTTGGAGACTTGGACCACACTCCTCGTATAATAGGGGAGACAACTGTATCTTGTAAGGACTACCTGTCACATCTGCTGACAGTTGAATAGCCATACCCCTAACGGCTCCTACAACATGTCCCTTTCACCAGTTGCAAATATTTAAGTTCTTGCAGAAGCAAAAACTGTGCCATCCCCTGAATCTGTCATGCTGTCACATTGCTTTCAGTTTCTCTACAATCTGTTCTTCCAAAACACCCACCCATGCTTTTCTCCCTGCTCCATCATGTACAGAATGCTGCTCGGGTGTCCCTCCTACAGAAATCCTTCCCTGACCTCCCTTCCACACATTGTCCTAGTCATCTGCAGGGAACTGGCGCATTTCACATGCATCATTCCCTAGCATAGCTACATACTGACATGTTTGTCTCCTCCATAAGGCTGTGGATTCTCAAGGGCAAGATTCATACATTTTTCATTTCTTTTTTATATTCAATTTCTGGCTCTCTGGTACATGAGCAATATGTGTCTGTGTTAGCATGAACTCCCATCCAAAGATACATTCTCCCCAGATTTTCAGTAATTTTTATGAAGTTTCAAAGACCTTACAAAATATGCCTCTGGGGTTGAAGTAATGGATTCACAGAATGTTAAAGTTGGAGTAGATCTTTGCAGGTGGCTGCAATTCCCTTATTTTAGAAAAGGGGTGGAAAAAGAAATTTGCCTTTATTGGCATCTATGTTTCATATACTATGCAAATGTTTTGTAAATGTTATTTAATCTTCACAGCAACTAGGAATTAACAGACTTGACTGCACTGTACTGATGAGAACACTGCACCCCAGGTCGAATATTGATTCAGAACCTGTTTTTAAACTCATAAGCCTATGTTCTCTGCATCCTACAATGAAGGGCCATCATGATCTCTCTGAAAATTGGCAGGAGCTACCAAAGGGAGGCATTATGGAAGGGGAATGCTGTGGCAGGGAGGGAGCAAAGGAAGGTCACCATGCAGACTTTCAATAGAGAGAAATCTGGCTCTGGGTTTTGGCAAAAATTCTAACAGGATACATTGCGAACGATCTCTCATACCCCCAATATATCATGCAATTTGATGCAAGACACATGAACCTGAATAATGATGTGGCTTCTAGGAGAAAGAAAACTCTCATGTTCTCTGGTACCTCTCACAGCAGGCAGTGATGGGGGCAACACAATGACTAATAAAGTATTCTAAAGGAGCATGTTGGTTCCATTTGAGGATGAATGACAGGCACTCCATCAGAGAACTTAAATGGTATTGTGTCTCGGTGGATGGAAGCCTGGAGTTCACAGCAAAGAGATCAAACGCTCTGCTGACACTAGTGCAGGCATGCCCTGAATCTAACTGAGTCCAGGTGTCCACTAGTATTCTCAACAGCCTGTTACATGAAGGCCCCCACACCACCACACTATCAACTGCATAAGTGTAGAGTCTAGGTCAAGTTCACCAAATAGGAAATCATCTACATTTCAGAAAAAGAAGTAACTCGGGGTTATTTTTTAATGTTCTATGGGATGTTTCCCTGAAATTGACTTAAAATTAAAAGAATCCTTTGTATAACCCCAAATTAGAGAAAGTCAAAGTCTCTAATCCTTTTCTAGGACCAGATTCATAGGCAGCTATGAATTTATAGTCAAATACCCTCTCTATGATGTGTAATCAGTTTGCCTGTGGACTAGTTAACAAATAACTCACTTTATAATACACAATACAAAACAAAATCAGTATACATCTGAAAATATTTTGCACCTTTTGCTTTTAATTTTCACACATCTTTAGTTTCATAAAGAATGTGAACATCACTCTTAAGTCCAGCCACTTCTCAATCCACCCTTAGTTGAGTCTTAATCGTAACTCTGCTCCCAATAAGGTCAACAAAAGAAGAAAAAGCTTCCTTCTGACAGCAGAAATACTCAGTACGTGGAGGTAAATATATGCATGTGTGTATACACAGTAAAATTCATCAAGTAAGTAAGAAAAGACCTTAGTGTGTCCAAACCCATGGGAACAAAGCCGAATCTGTACAGCGCATTATACTACGGCAGCAAATTATATTTAGCACTCAAGAACTCTTTGATTGTATAAAGTATTGCATTTATTTTTAATTGTTAAAGTAAATTGAGATTTTTATCTGCTTCCTAAGGTGTCCCATAGTTCAGGTATTCATCATCATCAGTTATTTTAATACACACACACACACACACACACACACACACACACACTGTATGTGTGTAGCCATAGTCTCATTGAGCAAAATGTCTACATGTAAGTTTTTAGGAAAAATTGACACCTACTATTCTTTAATTTATTTGCAAATAAAACCTCCTAAGAATGTCTTTTACTCTTCAGGTCTTAACTTTAAAACTGCCTCTTCAGTCAAGGCCTCCCAGTGCACAGAGTTTATACTAGTCTCGCCCGCGGGGTCTTCCAGTGTTCGCTGTTTGCTTCCTCCTTCTTTCAATGCTTACTGTCTTTCCTACAATAAACTCTTAGCAGAAACAGGATCCTACCTTTTTATTTACCACAAAAGTGCCTGATTCATAATCCACTCCAAAGCCACATGGATAAATAAATGAATGAAAGTCTATGTACAGAAGTGAAAACGGAGCAGCAGCAGAGTGGAGCACTGAGGTCTTCTTACTTAAACAATGGAAATGTGAAAGATGTACTTGGCAGTCTGTATGCCTGTCGACTTTTGAACTGTGCTATCTACTCCTTCCTGTATTTTCCAACGCTACTCTCTCCCCTCATATAGGGGAAAACAAAAGCAGAAAGGAAAGCAAACCTTAATTGTAGTTGTGTGTGCTCCCGGGTATTCCTTCTCTTCCAGGGTTGACCATCTTTCTATGAATTTAGACACCAAGGAATCATCATAGTCCACAATCTGAAATCCAGAGACATTCGCACCTCCAAACTGAATTTTCAATAGGTCTCCATCAGTAAATCCCTAGACACAAAACAGAAGTCTGTCATCCAAATAGAACTTAACATTTACCACATATCTCTACACAGGGTGGTTCTACCTTCGTTTTCTATTGTTGATAATAAACAATATATGATTTCTAATTATTTTTGTATGTAACCTGTTTCCCATGCCTATCTACTTCCCTAACAAATCCCAGAAGCTTTAAAAATCTTCCAATTATCTCTGAAATTCTATGATGATACTTCACTTTAAGTCTTTCTTTTTCCATTATTGTGTGTATTCAGTGGGTAGATTTGTATCAGTCAGTAGTGGGCATTTTTTTAAGTTCTTTAATACTTTTCTTCCCCTATTTTCACACTTTTCTATTTCTAGAAAGTATATGATTAAGATATTATAGCCCTTAAATTAAATGCCTAAGTTCTTTACAGGTTTTATTTTTTTTCCTATCTTATAGTGTGTTGTCATTTTGTTACATAATCTGGAAAATTTTTCCAACTTTGTCTTCAAATTCATGGAATTTAGCAATTTTACAAAATGAAACAAAGTAGCTTTCCAGAGCTCATATTCTGTCTTCTCCCTTCTTTCCATAGTATCTTTGTTACAATTAAAATATTTTTATTTCTCTGTAGATATTATGACTTTAACCATTTTTCTTATGTCTCCTGACCAGTTTCTTTTTGTTCATATTGCATCATATCCTTCGTGGCAAAGATTTTTCTCAAATACTTGGTTATACTTGGCTATTTCAGAGTAAGACACTAAAACATTTCTTGAAACTTCTATGTGTGTGAGTGAAGCTCGTTAGCAGGTACACATCACTGGAAGACAGACGGCTGGGCAGGATACTGAAAGGTGTTTTATTAGTGTCTGGATTCCTTTCCTCTGGTCCATTCAGTTTCCTCAGGGTTTTCCAATCTCCTGCATAAGTGTGTATATGTGGCTAAATTCTAAGGACAGGATAGTTGATGAGGTGGTAAGGTTCAGAATTCCTAAGACTTTCACTTCTTTTGGTTGCCTTCTGTTTTTAACTCATGTCTCTTGAGTCTCAAGAACTTCTCTAATTCATATTCTCTAGAAAGTAGTATTGTCAAGAGAGGAAGTGGGTCTTTAGGCACCAGGGCTTGTGGTTACTTGATGACACGGGATGTCCAATCATTCCTTACAAGGGACTTTGAATCAAATCTCTTGTACCAGTTGCAGAAGCTTTCCCTGCTCTGCCAGTGGCTCACGTCCATAACCTTTCCCAGAGAATTGCCGTTGGACAGTGAGGCCACTCCTTCATGCCCTTGGTCAGTGGCAAAAACTCACTGGAATCTGGGTCCAAGGCCCCTCTTGCCTTGGAAAAGAGTGGTGCAACAGGAGCCCCGAGGGATCTGACTTTAACCACATTCGTGTTTAGGTCTTTTTCATTCCCCACCTTGCTCCCCTTCCCCCTTTACAGGTTGCTCCCGAAAGCACCTCCTAAATTATGTGCACGGGGATACTCCTGTCAGGCTTTACATCTAGGGAAACTGTAAGAGATGTTACCTTTTACCTCTGTGCCTTAACCTTGCTTTCTGTGGTTTGTGGTTCTTTTTTTTTTTTTTTTTTTTGCGGTACCAGGGATTGAACCCAGGGGCATTCTACCTCTGATCTACACCCTCGGCCCTATTTTTTAAACTTTATTTTGAAACAGGGTCTCATGAAGTTGCAAAGGGCCTCACTAAGTAGCTGAGACTGGCCTCGAACCCGGATCCTCCAGTCTCTGCTTCCCAAGTACTGGGATTACAAGCGTGCGCCACCACGCCCAGCTGGTTCTTCTAAAAGCAAATTTCCCAAGGCTGTGCAACATGAGTGGATTGCCTCTCATCTGCATCTCCCTCCATCGGCACTCTTAGTTTTATCTTCCTTCTGTTTCCTATTCCACATATTCATCCTTCATCTGCTCTGTATCATGAAATTTTCTTTTTTTTTACTTTTTGCACAGTTGATGTTTCCTTTCCCGTTTTCTCCTTCCTTAAGGCTTTATATAATTTTCATGCCTTTCCTGTCATTTTACTATAAGTAGCATTTTCAACTGAAACCCCGGATAAGGTGTTAAGATGGCATCAGTGAGGGTCTGTATTTCCCTGAGTGTTCTTCCTTCTCTGAAACCTTTCAATTTATAAGAAGCAGAAGAGGAAGAAGGAGAATGAGTGAACTGCAGCAGGGGCTGGGGACGTGGCTCAGTGGCAGAGTGCGTGCCGGGCACGCCTGAGGCCTTGGGTTCCATCCCCAGCACAAAAAAGAAAGAAAAAAGAACCACAACAGAGAGGCCACTGGTTAGCAACACAGGTAATAACAACTCATCACAACTCATAAAATTAAAATCAACATGTCTATTCCTTGAGATTTATTTGCAGAGATTTAAAGCAGAAGGTAAGACTCCATTAATAATCTGCGAAAATATAAAAATTAAGGTGCACACATGTAAAGTCATCAGCATTGTGGAACCATTATTTTTTAAAGAATTAAATTAAATCCACAAGAGCAGTAGGTTTGAAGAAATGAAAACTGGATGTCCTTTTGCCCATTTCCTTATCACTTGGTGTACTAGCTATCCTTCAAATGCTCCATCAGGAATCTAATCACAGACGGTGCTTCAGGAGCCTAGTCAAGCGTTCAACAATTCCTGAAGAAATTAATCAATAATATCTCAGGGTGTTTTTTTTTCATCTTTTTTAACCATTTCCTTTAATACTCTTTGGACACTGGCCAGGGGAGAAGAGACGCTCTCACTCAAGAGTTAGGCCATGGAGAGCTTTCCCCTTTGATGACTCCAGTGGCGTTTCCACCCATCCTGTAAATCTCAGATTGCAGCACAGCACAGACTTTTGAACTTACTGATGCACTAGAAATTCCATATGGTGAGGAAACCAAGTATTCAGAAAAAGGAAATCTGAATTCCAGTTTAATATTAAGTAGCTTTCTCCCTGGAGGCACAACAGTGATGGCAGCAGCATACACTTGCTTGTTTTTAACTTTGGTCATTCAAACACTTCTTTTCTTTTCCATAGCATCAAATATCAACTCTCACATTGATGAGCCGCCTTCTGTCATTATTTCTCAATGTTCCAATATAATCTCCTCCATCTGGACATTTTGAAAGATCACAGCTTTGGATGTGGGTCTGTGCTGCTCATCAACTGGCGGCAGCATCCACACAGGGGACTGGCTGTGCTGGCTGTGCCCGCAGAACGAGCACGGCTCTGGATAGACTCCTTACAGAGCTTCGTTTGTTTTAACTCTTGCTTTCCTTGTGAGATCCATTAGGATCTCCTTAGTACACTCTAAGGGGAAATCCTAGAGACTTTTTATAACAGCCATTTCATTGCCAAATAGAAGTTTCATCTTCAACAACCAACTTTCCAATAGCTGTCAGTTTGAAATTTACTATTCTGTCACTGTTACTGACTGCAGTGAAAGCAATATTTATGGTAAGGTTGGAAGTTTTATTTTTAACCTCTTTTGGTAGCTATTTGAAATAATATTTTCTGATGTACAATCTGATTCTTCAAAAATCATAACATAAATCTATATTTGTATAAATACAAAATCCTTTCAGTCTTTTCATCTATCATAAAATAAGCTTGTCATACTCTATATTCTTATAATATATGCCTTATAATATATTCTACATTCTTATATGCCTTATAATATATTTTATATTCTGCATCTTTCCTTCTTTTTCTCACCTTTGATTCCTCAGGTTGTACATGGGGGTGGGGGTTCCTGATTCACATACAGTCATATCTACCTAAAGGTCATAAACTTATGCAATAAAAAGGGCCAAAGCTCATTTTTACTGCTGATCTAAAGCCTATTATGAAAAAAAAGAGCAGTCTAATGATAATTCCAAATTGGTTAACTCTGATTATACTTTAAGAGAGTGAAATATAATGAACCACTTGGTTGTTTCAGTGTAATCTTAATTTGACAAGAACCCTGATGAAAAAGTGATAAGCTATACAATTTTTTTTTCTTAATTTTGAAACAGGGTCTCACTAAGTTGCTGAGGCTGGCCTCAAAACTGTGATCCTCCTGTCTCAGCCTCCCCAGTACTGGGATTACAGATATGCACCACCACGCCCAGCATAGTTATAAGAATTTAATATTCATTGTGACTTATGTAGTAAGTAGGAAATCAGAAATAAATAATTTGTAATATATCAATATTACATATTATACAATATGTAATTTAAATAATTTATTCATATTATGTAATGGTATTGAATTTCCAGGTTTAATTTTGCACATAGATATATTCTCACAAGTGTGAATTTATTTCAGTTATTACACATTCTAAAAAATTTAAGGCATGTGTTGAGGGTAAAGTTTATAAAGCACAATGGCAGTGAGAAATATGAGATATTTGGACAATTAATTTTACATATTTTTAAATTTTTCCCTTAGTTGAAATATAGCTGCTACCAATATAATTAAGTAAAATATGTTCTTACAAATGTTTACATCATTAATAATAATAGGAAATTGACTGGAAAATGTGAAATATAAAATAAATATAAAACATAACAGATTGAAAAAATATCACTTCTAATCTGTCAAATATAATCAAACTCTATTTTTAAAATACCACTGATAAATGGTGATAAATTAAAGTTAATTTTATTAATAAGCATACCTACTAAAATAATAAATAGCAATTAATTCACCTACCAGATTTGCAATGATGTAGTGGTATCCTTTAACATGTTTTCCAATCGTAATAACCTAACAAAGATAAAGAAACAATTATTTAATGAACACAAATAATGTAAATGTAAAATTACTGATATTATTATTTGATTCATAAAAAAATAGAATTTTGTGTACTATGTTTTTGATGTTCCACAATTAATTTGTGATGATATATAATTAACAAATCCCGAAAATATTTCTTTCAGAAAACAGTAAAATACCTTTAAGAGCTTAATAACTGCTATCTTTCAAGAACTCAATCACTAAACCAAAATAATTATTTCATTTTGTCAATAGTGAAAATAAGGACAAAAAGTTTTAGGAAGCATGAAATCAAAATGTTTAATCCATAACAAGTCATAATTTTATTCCTATAAAAGCTGTCTTCATCTTTTCAATAAAACAGCTGAAATCAACATTTGAGATTTCATATTCACACATCTATATTCAAAGGTAAATGCAAATGAAGTTTCCAGAATTACATAAATTTATAAATAGTATTAATGAGCAAATAAAAGAATTTTTACATGGATATATAAAATGACATTTCTATCCCAAGATCTTGAATTGTTGATAGTTTAGCTCAAATGGACATTATTTCTTGCTTTAGGCAGCAAAATATTGGAGAAGCTAATCCTTCCCTACAAATCTAAGTCAAACATCAGTGGTGAGATAAGCACATTATGAAAGAAGAGGTCATCCATGTAATACTCACAATAGTTTTGGACATTGTTGAATCAGTTTGAGTTTTTGCTGACCTACATCAATTATGAGGAGAGTAGGCATAGGTGAATGGCTACTGTAGTCCTGGTACTGATATACAGGTGCTTCTTAGCTTACGATGGGGACATGTCCTGATAAACCCACCATAAGATGAAGATACCTTAAGTCAAAATGCATCCAATACACCTAAGCCACCAAGCATCACAGCCACTCAGGACACCAGAGTATCGTCGTTCCCCCTGTGGTCACGTGGCTGCCTGGGAGCTGTGGCCACTGCTGCTGGCCAGCATCACAAAAGCATCAAGCTACACATTGCTAGCCCAGGGAAGACCAAAGTTCAAAAAGCACGGTTTCTGCTGAATACATATGACTTTGACACTAATGCAAACTTGAAAAGTCATAAATGAAGCTATCATAAGTCCAGGTCATCTAGTCAAATGAATTTCTATTTATAAGAGAATAATCACACCAATGAAAAGCATGAAATGCCAAGCCATTCAGTAATTCAGACCATTAGCTCACTTCCCTGTTTAACTGATTTGGTGATTTCCCATTGCTTTTTTCATAATAAGCAAAATTCTTAATGTTTCACAAACTCCAAAGAGCTTGCAACCTTCTCCAGGCCCACTTTCTCCATTCCCCACACTCATGTCACGTGGGATCCCTTTTAGTTTTTTGCACACTAAAATGCTTCTTCACATCACCTCAGGACTGTATCTCTTCTGTCTCCTCTGCTTAGAAAGCTCTCTCAATCCTTTGTGTTGAGGCACAACAAGTCTCAGTCCAATCATTATCTGCTAGGAGAAGACTTCCCTGACTTTCCATCATTTCAGATAAAGTCTGGTGCTCCAAAGCACCACACTTCAAAAGCAAAGACAACAAATCCTGGGAAGGACTCTGGCATATGCCACTTCGATGGTAGTTGTTTGGAAGGAAGTTGGGGTTTATTTTGTTTTCTAACATATTTTTATGCAACACAACTAAATTGCCTTTTCCGAAAAACTAAGTCCTCCATGTCTAAGGGAGAATTTTGAAGAAAACAAGGTCCTTCTAAATGAAAAATACATGAATTAACATCAGCTTAATCAAGATGATTGTGTCCTTCACATATACTAAGGACATCTGCTGGCTCTGTTTGTGACATTCTACTTCCTTCAGCATCCATGTTTTCCTTCTGAGAATTAAGATCAATGTAGTGGTAATAACCACTTTTTAAGATAAACCTAAGTGGTAACATCAGCAGTTGCTACTTGAGATTAATGTTCATCCAGAGAAAAAGTGATATAAAAATTCACTATTCCTATGTCTATATAAAAATTAGTGTTAGCCATAATAACCATCATAACTTTTCCTTATAATAACAATTAATATTGTACTAATAATAGATAAATGTTTTGATGTTGAATACTTTTCCTGCCTAATCACAGCTAGAAATAAGTGTCTCCAAGGTCTTATCAAATGATAGTAAAATAGTTATTTGTGTGTGTGTGTGTATGTGATACTGGGGATTGAACCCAGAGGCATTCGACCTACAAGCTACGCCCTCAGCCCTATTTTATTTTTATTTTGAAACAGGGTATTGCTAGGTTGATGAGAGTCTTACTACTTGGTGAGGCTGTCCTTGAATCTGCAATCCTCCTGCCTCAGCCTCCCAAGTACTGGGATTACAGGTGTGCACCACCATACCGAACTTATAAAAAAGTTTTTAAGGTTTTATTCCATTGATAACTTCAAGCTACTATGAAGACAAAAAGTTTTATCTCATGTATGTTCTCTTGTAAAAAATATCTCAGGGAGGTGGGTGTGGTGGCGTACGCTTGTAATCCCAGTACTTTGGGAGGCAGAGACCGGAGGATCCGGGTTCGCGGCCAGTCTCAGCTCTCTCTCTCTCTCTCTCTCTCTCCCTACTTAGTGAGGCCCTCCGCAACTTCATGAGACCCGGTTTCAAAATAAAGTATAAAAAATAGGGCCGGGGGTGTAGCATGGAGGTAGAACGCCCCTGGGTTCAATCCCCGGTACCGCAAAAAAAAAAAAAAATCTCAGGGGAGCCAGGCTTGGTGGCACACACCTGTAATCCCAGTACTTCAGACTGAGACAGGAGGATTGCAGGCTCAAGGATAGCCCCATCAATTTAGTGATACCCTCAACAACTTAACAAGACCCTGTCTCAAGAAAATAAAAAGGGCTGGGGGTGTAGCTCAGACGTAGAATGCCCTTGGGTTCAATCCCCAGTACAAACACAAACAAAACAAAATAAAACAAAACAAAAAACAATTCGGTGAATAACTAGTGTTGCCTTTTCTTGGAAAGTACTTTATCTCCACATTTTGCCTACTAAACTTTATTCTTTGAAGAATATCTTAATCTAAAGTATTTGTTTCTTCAATTCTCAAAACAAACTGTTCTTTTGATTTATAGAACATCCCATTGTTATAATGATACACTAATTTCTGTAAGTGGGGCATTAATGTACCTTGGTTGGGCCTAGCCTGTTTTGTTTAACATTGCTTTTTTTGGACATACTGCAATGCTTATCTGGCAAACATTATACACTTATGGAATATTTATTCAACAAATAAATGAATGAATATAAACCAGCCAAATGCCACCTTCTCTGAGAACCCGTCATGTATCCTCCCTCCCCTGTAAAGACAGGTACCTCCTCTTTCATGCTTCTAGACCATGCTATAGTGTGAATCTCAAATGCTCCCCAAAGCCCCATGTGTTATAGGCTTGGTCCTCAGCTTGGCACTATTGGAAAGTGGTGGAAACTTTAAGGGGTGGGGCCTAATGGGAGATCATTAGGTCATTGGGGGTGTACTCTGGAAAGGAACTGTGGAACCCCAATCTGTCCTGTCTCTCTCTTTGCTTCCCACCCACCATGACGTGAACAGCAGTCTCAGCTGCACGCTGGGCACCACAATGTGTTACCTCACCACAAAGCCAACAAACCACAGACTGAAACCTCCAAAACTGTGAGCCAAAAGGAACCTTTTCTCTAAATAAGTTGATTTATCTTATGTATCTGTTACAGCACTGAAAGGTGACTAACACAACCACATTGCATAATAACTTGTAATATTACAGAGTTGCATGTGTACATTTTTCTTCCCTCTAAACCATGAGTTCATAGGGTACAGACACGATTTTTTTCTTGTCATTGCATTCCTTACTTGACAGTTTCTTAACAAATGTTTGTTGACTGATACCCTTCATATACCCTTACCCCATTCATTGTCTGTACTCACTCAATACATTCATGAGTACTTTATAATATGTATGTGCAAAGTATTCTGAAGTTTGAACGAATGCCCGTGTGGACATTATGTCACTGTGATCATAGATTTGCTTAAAAATGTTGCTTTTCATTTGGTCCCAGTTTCTTTTGCAGTTTCTCTCTTTCAGTTTTGAAGAGTTATTTTTATATAGGCTTTCACCAACATTTATTATGATGAGTCAGAAGTACTTACATTTTTTAAACCAGACTAATGAATATTATTAAAATTCAGTTTTAATGAGAACCTCCTATGAAATTCAAATGAGATTTTTGAGGTTCACTTGAACGAAAGGCCTTCAGGTTAAAGACAATCCTAGCTTCATCTCCTGAGACTGAAATCAAGATTTTTCTACTGAAATTATTCACCTCTCTGGCATCCAACATTTACTTCTTTCTTAAACCAGATTAGTTTTATTCAGTTATTTAATATTTCATGAGATTCACCTTTTATGTCTTTAGGCCTGTATTATATATTAATTTGGGCTTCATTAATATTTGTATTTGTAAAATGTTTTGGGTTGAGTGAATTAATAAATCTAATGTTTTCCTCAAAGTCAAAGAAGGGCAAAGAAATGCAGAGTCAACCATGGATTTTCTTTCCAAACACATATACTTCTAACGATCTTGTAGCCACCATTTTATACACACATGCACGCGCACAAACATACACACACACATACACACACACACACACTTATCAGCTAGGCAAAAATACAGATACCATTTAAGGAGAATTTAAAAAATCATTGTGCAGCCCTGGTCATTTACCCTCTTTAAAACATGGTGGATTTTATTTTTTATCATTAGGATAACACTGCACGGTTGTCCTATCCTGAAAGATCTTAAACTGAAGGTAGAATTGTAAGAGATAAAAACATCCTTATCTCTGGTATCATGTTATTCTTTCAAACAGTCCAAATGGATACTTTTAGTTTACTTCTTAAAAAGTGAAGTAAACTGCGTATTTTAATTTCCTTCATATTTTAATTTCACAGATTACAGGTTTTTGTAATGACACAGATCCCCTAATATAAAGACAAAAATACTTATTTCAAAAATTCTCAGCCGGGCGTGGTGGTGCACGCTTGTAATCCCAGTACTTTGGGAGGCGGAGACCGGAGGATCCGGGTTCGCGGCCAGCCTCAGCTCTCTCTCTCTCTCTCTCCCTGTCTCTCTCTCTCTCTCTCTCTCTCTCTCTCTCTCTCTCTCCTTAGTGAGGCCCTCCGCAACTTCGTGAGACCCGGTTTCAAAATAAAGCATAAAAAATAGGGCCGGGGGCGTAGCGCGGAGGTAGAACGCCCCTGTGTTCAATCCCCAGTACCACAAAAAAAAAAAAAATTCTCCATAACTTAGTGAGATACTGTTTCAAAAAATAAAGAATAAAATAGGGCTGGGGGCATAGCTCAGAAATAGAATGCCCCTGGGTTCCATCACCAGTACCACCACCACCCCCCTCAAATCAATACATATTCTTTCTAGAGGCATAGATCCAATTAGACAATAATATAGGTTCAGTACATTAGAGTACCCATACTGTACCCTAATATTAGAAATAATCCATCTGTTTCCCCCAAAATGTATTCATTTTTCCCTAAGAATTCAGACTTATTTTTACTTAATACATGTCTATTTCTTAATCTCTAAAGGTTTCATCAGAATTAAATTTAAATTTTCTAGCTCAAAATATCAAGGATAAGACAACTTATCATGTAAAGCATGAAAGTCAGGCTTTATATATTGAATTCATTTAATGATGAATGTGATCTGTCAGCATTATTGACAACCATCTGCTATTGCTAACTGAAACCAGAGATAATTTAATTGATGATCTTTGCTGCATCCTACATAAGCCATAAAGTGAAAAGCGCTGTTCAAGCACCTTGCACAAATGCTGCTTGCAAATGCTGACGCCGCATGCATATTCTATATTTGGTGCCATTAGAAAACAGAGAGCAGCAAACCTGGTCTACAATGTCGTTTACTTTATCCCGCTCACAGTCCAGGATTACACGCCGTTCTTTTTTTAACTCCAGATCTTGAAAGAGTGATCGGTAGGTCTCATCTTTCTTGTCATTGTTAATGTTCCCCACATTGATAGCAGTCACCTGCCATTTCTTTTCAGCAGCTGAGTCCAGTACAGCTTGCAGAGTTGATAAGCCTAGAAAGGCAGAGGAAAGTGATGACTGATGAAGATAGCTGCGTAACTCAGAACTGGGCTGTGAAATTGCCAGTGCGTACATTGTTAAGGCTGAGCTATTTGTGCAACTCAGGGGAGGTTGCTTCCTCCAAAAATGCTCTGGCTAGGATCTTCATCAGTATGTACGTATGCCCACTGTGCAACAAAACTCATTACTTAAGTGCTGTTGTTCTGATCAAAATGAAGAGAAAATAGCCTCCTTTTCTTTCAAAGCACAAAGGAGTCTTTCTTTGGATATGACTGAAGTATAATGCCTTTAATATCTCTGGTTTAAGAGAAATCAAAAGATATCACAAACATTTCTTACTCTTATAGAATGGACAATT
>PVJS01028740.1:0-25289 GCA_004027185.1 Glis glis | reverse complement strand
TGGTCCGATCCGGGACGGGGCTATTGTTCCCCCGCCTCTGGTTGTTCGCCTCCCTTTTTCTGTCTGTGTATTAATCAGTGGGCTTCTATGTATTCTTAAATGTTACTATCTTTAGTTGCTATCCCCCACGGAAGTCGTGTGGGATTTGTATGGCTGTTCCGTTTGGAGCACCCGAGAGAATTTAGAGACAGGCTCCTCTTGGTGTCCTTACTCTCCTAATTGTATACTTAATAAAGACCTTCTGCCACTATAAGTGAGAAATGCATGGCTTTTTAATCACATGCCTAGTATAAAAAAGGTTTGATAACATAAACAAAAAGAAGTGGGTGTGTAAACTTGCTACTTATTCCTCTGTGTTAGGATCAGCCAAGATCATTCTTTGACAGATATATGTGTTAGTCAGCTTTTGCTTCTATGGCCAAAATACCTACCATGAACAACTTAAAGAAGAAAATATTTATGTTGGCTCACAGTTGCAGAGCTTTCAGTCCATGGTTGGTTGGTTCCATTGCTTTGGGCCTGAGGCAAGAAAGAGCATCATAGCAGAAGGGTGAGGAAGAGAAAAATATGCTCAACTCATGTTAGTCAGGAAGCAGAGAGATAGAGATGTGTATATGGGGGGGAGTGGACAAAAAAATCCCCTTCCACAGCACACTATCAGTGACCTACTTCCTTCAACCAGGCCCCATCTCCTACAGTTTCTACCACATATAAATCTATCAAATGGATTCATCCGCTGATGAGGTCAGAGCCCTTATGAGCCAATCACTACCCAAGAGCCCACCGCTGGACATGGCTGCACTGGGGTTCAAGCCTCCAACACATGAGCTTTTGGGGAACATTACGGATCCAAACCATAATAATATGTAAATTTAACAATTGATCATTTAACAGAATTAATTTAGCATTATCTATTAAATATGTGCTGTCTTTTTAAAATCTGTGCCTTTCGTCATCAAAAATAAATGCCATCTTTTTATTTTCCTACTTACTTTCTTCACAGTACCTATCATCTATTTCAAAAGGATTATCACTACAAATAAAAATACCCTGATGTGAACAGCTGCTGAAATTTGTAGGAAATATGTCCTTTCAAAAAGCACAATTAAAACTAGCTACCCTGCTTTTATTTACTTCCTTATATTTGCCACAAATGCACTGAGAGAAGACAAATATCCAGAGTACACCCATAGGAGGCTTACTTTTAATAGTCCAGCTCTCTATCAATAATCAATCTTTTTGAATTTTTATTTTTAATTGATAAATAATTATTTAATATATTCATGGGGTACAATGTAACATTTTGTTACATTGTGGAATGATAAAATTGGGCTAATTAACATATCAGTCACCTCACATACTATTTCTTTGTGGTAAAAATATGTAAAATCTATTCCTTAAGCAATTTTGAGATGCACAATATATTGCTATTAACTACAGTCATCTTGCTGTGCAATAGAGTACCAGAAGTCTTTCTCTTATCTAACTTAAATTTGTACACTTTGACCAATGTCTCTTCTCTCCTCTACCACCCCCTCTTCCCAGCCTCTGGTTACCACCATTCTTTTTCTTTTTCTTTTTCTTTTTCTTTTTCTTTTTTTTCTTTTTCTTTTTCTTTTCTTTTTGTGGTACTGGGGATTGAACCCAGGGACATTCTACCTCGGAGCTACACCCCCAGCCCTATTTTACTTTTTATTTTGAAATAGGGACTCACTAAGTTGCTGACGCTGGCCTTGAACCTGCAATCTTCCTGTCTCTGCCTCTTGAATACTGAATACTGGGATTACAAGCATATGCTACCACACCTGGATACCATTCTATTTGTATGAGTTTGACTTTTTTGGATTCCATATACCAGTGAGTTGATGTGATATTTATCTTCCTGTGTCTGAATTACTTCATTTAGCATAATGCCCTATAGGGTCATCCATATTATTGCAAATGACAATTTCCTTTTTTAAGACTGAATAGTCTTTAGTGTGTGTGTGTGTGTGTGTGTGTGTGTGTGTGTGTGCGTGTGTGTGTCACAATTTTTTAATTCACTCATCTGTTGAAGGGAATGTCAGTTGTTTTCATGTCTTGGCTTTTGTAAATAGTGCTACAATGAACATGGAGATACAGATATCTTTTCAATATAATGATTTTAATTCTTTTTGATATGTATCCAGAAGTGGAATTGCTGGATCATGTATTATTCTAGTTTTTGTTTTTTAAGGAACTTCCATACTATTTTCCAAAATTGTACTAATTTTTATTCCCACCAACAATGTAGAAATGTTACCTTTTCTCCACATCCTTGCCAACACTTATCTTTCATCTTTTTGGTAATACCATTCAAGCAAGTATGAGATGATATCTCATTTTGGTTTGAACTTGCATTTCCCTGATGACTGGTAATGTCAAGAATTTTTTCATGTTGTCTGTTGATCATTTGTATGTCTTCTTTTGGAAAATGTCTTGCAATATATTTTGCTCATTTTTAAATAGGGTTATTTGTTTTCTTTTTATTGAGCATTTTGAGTTCCTTATATATTTTGAAGATGAGATGATTATCCAATGTATAATTTGAAAATATACTCTCTATTATGTGAGTTGACTCTCATTCAATAGTTTCGTTTGAAGTATAAAAGATTTGTAGTTTCATGCAATCCTATTTGTCTATTTTTACTTTTGTTACTTGTGCTTTTGGGATCATATCCAAGAAATCCTTGCCCAGAAAAATTTCATTTAACTTTTCTTCTGCATTCTCTTTTTAGTAGTTTTATAGTTTCAGGTCTTACATTTATGTCTTTATTTTGCATTATTTCTTATACTAAATTTTCACATTTAGTGGTTTATCCTTAAAATTTAATTAAGGATATTTGCAAAGTTTTACTACAAGGGTTCCCTTAAAGTATTGGAAGTATTTTAAGCATCTTGAAAGTAGAGATTGGTTAAATATCTTATTATGTATCTAATCTATGGGTAAAAATAGTGCAGTAAAAGAATATGTAATATTATGGAAAGATATTCTGATATAAAATACAGCAATCAATTTACTAGTTGTCATATGGTATGGTTGGATCTGAAATATTACCATGTTAGTCAACTTTCCCTCATTGTGACCAAAATACCTGACAAGAACAATTTAGAGGAGGAAAGGCTTATCTGGCTCATTGTTTTAGAGGTCTCATTCTACGGTCAGCTGAGAGAGCCAGACAGGAAGGGCCCCGGGACAGGTACAGTCCTCAAGGCCATTCCCCAGTGACCTACTTCCTGTATCCATGCCTCACCTCCGAACCTGGCTACACTGGACACCATGCTTTCAACACATTAGCTTCTGGGGGGACATTCCAGATCCAAACTGTAACAGTTCCCCCAAAAATGCATATGTTCAGAAGTGAGAAGACTGTATTATGAGGGTCCAGACTTTGTCAGTGGATTAAACCATTTGATTGATTAATAATTTGAATGGATTTACTGGTGAAAATGATAGGCAGGAGGGGAGGTTGGAGGAAGTAGGTCCCTGGGGGTATGGCCATGGGGACCATCCCTGTCCCTGGCCCTTCCCGTCTCTACTTCTCTCTCTGCATCCTGGCTGCCATGAGCTGAGCTGCTTTCCTCCACCACACGCTGCTGCCATAGTCTCCGCCTTAGAGCCGGCTAACCATGTACTGAAACCATGAGCCAAAAGAAACCTCTCCTTCTCTATGTTGTTCTTGTGAAGTATTTCGGTCAATGAAAAAACACTGACTAATACATTATATTATATCAATCAATTTTTATGTAATGAAAACTGTCTCTTTTTTCCACTTTAATCACAAATAAACACTACACACACACTCACTTGGCAGAACTAATTCTAAAATATTAATAGTGATAATATATTAAAAGTGATTATAAATAGCAGATTTTTAACTTCCTTCATTCTGGTCATTTATATTTTCTAAAGTTTTCATTGTCCACCTATATAATGGTATATTTTGAAACATTAAAAAGATGCTATCTGTGACAGCTTCCTTGTTACCAATTCCCACTACCACCATTCATACTACATCAATTTTATACATATATATGTATATATACATATATATACACTAATATTTATACTAGTATATATATATTAATATATTGATATAATATATATATATTATACTAATATAATATGTATATTAGTATATATATAGTTGTATATACTAGTATATATTATATCCTATATATACTATATATATACTATATATAGGTGTTTACTATATATACTATATATATAGTTGTATATACTATATATATAGTTGTATATACTAGTATATATATAATATATATATATTATATATATACACTAATCTCAGAGGAGAGAAAGCCAGAAAATAGTAATGAGTTAACATTCTGAATGTGCTTTTAAAAACTGATATTGGAAACAATAAAGAAAACCTTTCATTTTCAAAAACCAGGCTATTTTTTCCTTCAGCAGCGAAGAGAAATAAAAACAGAAAAGTAGTTCATCTATTCCCCAAAATCTATAGCCTAGGCGATTTTGTACTTAGAATACAGTAATTTAATAATGGTCCTGTTTCTTTATTCTTCCTTATAAACATGTTCTTTGCATAGCATCTTTGTAGATTTTCTCAACAAGAGGCAGAATCTCTTTCTGTGGGCACTGTGAGGTCTGACTGTGAGGTCTGGCCACAAGGTCATGCTGGAGGAGGACCGAGAACAAAGGAACAAAGAAAGAGAAACGCCCCCCTTACCATTGCCCTGCCCCAAGATGACCTGGACACTGGCACACCAACCAGCAGTTTACACAACTACTCCTGTACCTCTCCCCTTCCTTGCCCCATAAAAAGCCCCAGTCCTGTAGGGAGGCTGGCTTTCTGACTCTCGTGGGCTCTCTCCCCAGTCAGATGCCTCCTTCCAGGTTTTATCCCTAAATAAAGTGTGTTCCCTGCTATCGGGCCGTGTTTTCGTTGCCCCCATATACCCCAACACTTTCCACATCCTCTATTTGGGTCTTCTTTGTGACCTGCTTTGTCCAAGATGATGCAACAGAAGTGGGACTGTGCCAGTTCTGAGCCTACACTGCAAAAGATATGAGCACTTCTCATCTTCCATGACAACAATCCAAAATAGCCTCCAAGAGGATTAGCAGCTACATAAAGGGAGTCAAATCACTGTGGCCAAATAGGCTGAGGCCATCCTAGACAAGCATGCCTGCAGCGGACCTGCCAGTTGATCCAGATGTATGGGTAAGCCCTGATTCATAGAACCACTAAGCCAACTCACAGTAGATTCACAATTAAAAATAAATGAGTTTTGTTTTGTGCTACTAATGTTTTTTTTCTCATTCAATATGTAGCAATAGCTGATCAACAAAATTTTTAAAAATTAAATTTATAATATAAATTATAGAGTAAGAAAGTATATAACATATACTATCAGATGGGTTTTTACATTGGAATAGTTAACACTACTAGAAAAATCACAAAAGATATAATTACACTTTAAATAATGGCAAATCCAGGGGAATGCTAAGACAAAAAATTAGATTAAAAACTCTAGATATGTTGAAGACAAAAACCAAGTTATGAATATACTTGTATCTTGCTCCTAGCGAGTAGCCCAGTCAGATGAGAAGCCTCTATGGAGTTGTCTTTCTTCTTTGGGAAGCATTCAAGATCCAAACTGTCAAGGAAAGCTGTTATCCAACCTAAGTTAAATTCAGTACTGTGGATTTAAATAATATTTTTGGACATGGAAGTTGGTGCCTCAATTTTAATTCACTGTTTTACCAGTGATTTAGAAAAGAAATATTAGAGGCTATATTTGTCTTGTTATTACTTTTGTATTTAAGAGATAGAGCTCCACATAGAAAATATTATACTGTCAAGTTTTTAGATGATCAAGGTAGAAAAATAAAATAGCTGTATAGAAACTGAGGCCCCTGAGACCCCTCTGCACTGTACTGTGAGGAACCCAGGGCAGAGAAGGTAACAGGTGAGAATCACTTCTGTGCTCTGAGTTTAGGCATGGGATTCCTCCGTAGGCCATTATCTGGTCTCAGTGAAGGCCAAGTGTAAATAGCTGCATTTTTGAAGGTTACTGGTGGCAGCTCAGGGCCTCTGGCTCCCTGTAGAATGCTTACACACTGAGCTTTTACAGAAGTGCTTTTGAAGCCTTCTCATAGCCTGCCACAGATAAACACAACATTTGTATAGAGCAGGGAACACGGAAAAGTATGAGATCTGGCTAAACAGTCATTACAAGTTCTTTATGTCTCATAATTACAAGATGAAATCACAGAATAAGTGAAGACATCAAATATTAAATGTGTATTATTTCAAAAAATATTTTCACAAATTTTAATAAGAAACTTGAATTTCCACCCACTAACAATGCCTCATAAATAACTTTTAGTGTTGATCTTTTAAAATGCTTGATCGTCACTATCAAGGCCAAACACTGTTTTTAACAAGTAGGTGATAAAAGATTTCTAAGACATTTCTTACAACCCTTAAAAACTTAACTATTGCCGGGTGTGGTGGCGCACGCTTGTAATCCCAGTACTTTGGGAGGCGGAGACGGGAGGATCCGGGTTCGCGGCCAGCCTCAGCTCTCTCACTCTCTCTCTCTCTCTCTCTCTCTCTCTCTCTCTCTCCATAGTGAGGCCCTCTGCAACTTCATGAGACCCGGATTCAAAATAAAGTATAAAAAATAGGGCTAGGGGTGGAGCTCGGAGGTAGAATGCCCCTGGGTTCAATCCCTGGTACCGCAAAAAAAAAAAAAACTTTACTATGGTTGAAATTATACTTAAGAAATGTAATGTTCTTCCTTTTAAAAAACTGGTAAATGTAATTATATTTCCAGTGAGCCTATGAATAAATTTCCAATCAAGTTGAATTTTCATATTAAGTCTTTCAAAACAGAGATAAAACCATAAATTACATCAAGCATGTGCAATTTTAGAGCAGTTGCTGTGGAGATAGCATAGGTACTTTTAAAAGGGCACATAAGCCTGGTATGCCTGTAATCCCAGTACTTGGGAGGCTAAGACAAGAGGATCATAGGTTCCAGGCCAGCTTCAACAATTTAGTGAGGACCTCAGCAACATAGTGAGACCCTATTTCAAAATAAAAAGGCTGCGGGTGTAGCTTGAAGGTAGAATGCCCCTGGATTCAATCCCCTTTCCCCACTAAAGAAAGCCACAGAAGCCACAGACAAGAACCAGATACCTGAGAGATGGAGAGTTCAGTACCTGCCAGGAACCTGTGTACTTCAGCCTCCCTGCCCTTCCATCCCCTGAAGGTCTGCATCTGCCTGCTCCTCCCACAGCTCCAGAGGCCACCTGTCCCCTCGGGCAGGGCAGTGATTCCCTTCTGCTGACCACACTGGAAAGCACTCCCTGCCAGGCACAGCTCATGACAATGGAGCAGCAAGGGCTGGTGGCCTGCAGCTTCCCCTGCCAGTCCTTGGGAAACACCCTCAAAACCTGCCCCTCCCTGGCAGGCATTCTGGTGGTTCTGGTAGCGAGGACTCCACTATTCCAACATTTCCTTGAGAATCTCTAAAATGATTCACTGCTATACTTTGCAAAAATCATGACTGTGAAAATATTCATAATATCATGCAAAGCCAGTTACACATCTTATTCCTAGAAGCCTCTGATAATTAAGGTAATTATTTAATTGGTATGTGTGTGAACCTTTCTCTATTTAAAATGTTTGCCAAACACAAAGGAAGCGAGGCATGTGAAATATAGCTAAGAAGTTCACATGGAATGCACATTTTAAAATTGATATCCCTTTTAAAATCTAAAGTAGTTTTTTTTCCCTGACTTAGCTCCACTTAACTAGTCAGTATTTATAAAACTGTAGGAAGTGATGAAAGGAAAAGGAAAATATGTGGTTCTACCTTTAATCTCAGCCAGTTAAAGAAAATATATAGAAGTAAATAGAGTGCAGGATGGATATGTGGGCAGGCTTGTGTGGTGCTAACATCTCTAGCCTGACTGTCACACTTCCAAGTTGCTCCTCTCTCCATCTCCCTCTCAGGGCACAGGAAAGCATTTGAACAGCCGCTGTCCTCCTGGAGGAACTGGGAAGAATTTGAGTTAACTTTACAAAACCATTGCTCTTGGAGCACCTGAGCTTCACCTGGGTGCCAAATTCACAATGTGATACTAGGAGAAAAATTGGGGCAGTACACTGAATTTTCTGTAGCTCATAATACATTCAGAATATAGCAGGGATTTAGTGATATCTACAAAAATGAATTAGATCAACTATCTAACAGAAGAAACTTCAAAATCAGAACATGAAAACATTAATTATGCAACATGTGTCTCCAGCATTACTAATAAAAAATACTTGGCACTGAGAAGAAAAAAGTAAAATGAATATTATTTAAGCAAAGGTACTTTGTGTGTATATCATAAAGCAATATTCTCCTTTCAGTCCACAGGTTGCCTATTTTATGCAACAAGGAGACAAGGGTCGGATGATTTAAACAATGCCACGTATGAAATGGGTGTTTTAAGCATAGCAGTTGGACGAGCAAGTGTAGAGTAATGCTTTATCCTTCCTTCTCTTCTGCCTCCAGTCAGCGTCTTCTCCATCAACCCCACTGTTTGTTCATTTCCTGTTACTTTATGTTGACAATTGCCTTCATGTTTCTAAAATTTAAATCATTGGTTGATGGAATTTGGTGCTTTCTCTATATCCACATTGATATTAATATCCTTACAGAAAGATATTGAACTATTACCCAGGTGCATTTGAGATAAAATGCAGCTCATGTAGCAGTTCTTTAGCTCCACAAATTCATTCATTCTCCCCAAGCTCCCTAAAGCAAAGTGCTGACTCCATGGGGAAAATCCAATAGGGACCCTGAAAGGAGTGAGACTTGCTTGAGCCACGGGGTGGAGAATCTCTTCAGCTTTGCATTTTGGTTATCTTTTGGTTTATTTTATAGGCAGGGTGGTATGCATTTGCAAATCAGTGTGATGTCTCCCTTAGGAATCTTTGGGTATTGCTATAACCATTTAATAGGAAATACATTGTTTTAAAGACAGAAGATTTCCACTCACATTAAACCAACCATCCATTGAGAATGTATCTGATATATTTCATATTAATGTCTATGCAAAGTTAAAAATAGCAATCAAATGAGTCTTGATGTTGGGCTCAGAATGATGTTTCAAAAGTAAGATTGCTACAGTATTAGCATATTTTCCCCATGAAAGCAAGAGTTAAGGTGCAGGTGTTTTATATTCAGAATCCCTTTTCTAAATATATTTTTCTCCGGGAAATTATTTTACCATGAGTATTATCTTTTGGTTGATTTCACTATAGTGTATCTACTTCAGTGTTATGCATATTTTGATGATATGAATAATAATCTTTTCAAAGAATGAAAGCTTTCTATTTAAAATTAGTGCTTGTCCTCAAGTATTTTTTAATATTAGGAAGAATTATTCAATACTGTGGGATAGGGAAAAGTTGCTTTATATGCAAACAGATTTCAAAGTGACCAAGAGTGCTATACTGGTCACTGTTTTTGCCTTTAGATATAAAAATATATAGACTTTATCTTTGTGAAGTTTCACATGTACAGAAAAATTTAGCAGAAGGTACAGAGTTTCAGTGTAATAGTTCACTTTCTCCTCTTTCATTTACTAACATGCATTTAAGTTTCTTGCATGACTTCTTGAATAATATTCTATTGTACTAGTCTATTTTATCCCTTTACCTATTGAAATACAACTTATTTGCTTCTGCATTTTGGCAATTATGAATAAAACTATAAACATGTATGTGCAGCTGGGTGTGGTGGCATATGCCTGTAATCCCAGTACTTGGGAGGCTGAGACAGGAGGATTGTGGGTTTAAGACCAGCCTCAGCAACTTAGTGAGATTTTCAGCAACTTAGGGAGACCCTTTTTCAAAACAAAAACAAAAAAATAAAAAGAGCTGTGGATGTAGCTTGGAGGTAGAATGCCTCTAGGTTCAATCCCAAGCAATATATATGTATATTTGTATAATACATATATATATATATATATATGCAGTTTTTTTGGTGGACATAAGTTTTCAACTTATTTGGGGGGGAGGTAAATACTATGAAGCTCAATAGTTATATTACCTAGTAAAGTTTGTTTAATTATACAAGAAAATTCCAAAGTTTCTTTCAAAATAGCTGTACAATTTTGCATTGTCACCAGCAGTGAGTGAGGGCTTCTATTGCTCCACATCCTTGTCAACACTTGGTGTCAGTGCTTTGGATTGTGTAGTGATATCCCTTTTTGTTTTATTTGCAATTCTCTAGTGATATATAATACTGACCTTCTATATGCTAATTATCCACCTGCATATCTTTTTGGGTGAGTGTTCATATCCTTTGTCCATTTTTTGGTTATTATCGTTGAGTTTTAAAAATTCTTCATATATTTTATATACTAGTCCTTTATTGATATGTGATTTTCAAGTATTTTCTCACAGTTTGGGCTTGTTTTTTCATTCTCTTATAGGGAAGAATTTTTAAATTTTAATGATATCCAACTTATCAATTTTTCATTCATGGATCTTTTATGGATAGTTTTGTATCTAAAAAATCATTGCCAAATCCACGTTCACCTAGACTTTCTCCTATGTTATCTTTTAGAAGTTTTAGAGTTTTGCATTTTACATTTGGTATATGATCCATTTTTCATTAATGTTTATAAAGAATGTTACATCTATGTCTAGATTTTCTTTGCATGTGGATACTCATAGGTCACACTACCACTTGTAAAACAGACTATCCCTTCTCTCCATGGATTTGTCTTTGTTTTTTGTCAAAGATAATTTGGCTATCTATGTGTCTATTTCTAGACTTGTCTTCTATATAGGTTGGCGATTGTGTTCCTGTAAGTGAACCTTACTTACTCACTTACTAAGTGAACCCCAAATGGTTGGAAGTCATATGTCAAAGCCACTCCAACACTTCAGAGGGCAGCAGCCACATCCCTGCTTGATAAATCTGTGAAAGGAAACATGAAAACTTGAAATGGCAGATTTCAGTAATTATTCAGAAACCCTGAATCTCTGAAATCAGGATTACTGCAGCTTGATAGTAAGTCTCAAAGTCAGGTAGAGCCAATTGTCTGGTTTTGTTCTTTGCTTTCAATATGACTTTGGCTTTTCTGGGCCATTTGCCTCTAAATAGACTTTATAATCAGTTTGTTTATATAATACAAACAACTTTCCAGAATTTTATTTGGGATTGCATTAAATCTATGCATCAAATTGGGAAGAATCGAAACCTTGACAACTTCAAGTCATCCTATTTGTGTAGATTGAATATCTCTTTATTTATATAGTATTCTTATGTCTTTATTATTTCTTATTTCAGAGTTGCATAGTTTTCCTCATGTATCCTATGTATATTTTGCTAGGCTTATACTTAGGTATTTCATTTCTTTCTGATAATATGTATATATATTGTGGTTTTAATTATTAATTGTCTTTGTTCACTTCTGGTATATAAGAAAAAATTGACTTGTTTTATATTAATCTTGTCCTGCAACATAAGTTACACAATGGCAGTGTGTGAGCTACCAAACTGTGGCTGCTTACTGTCATCAGAAAAGATGTATTGCTTGTCCTTTGTGTAAAAAATGTTGGAACCAGAGCTGTCTCTGTGCCTTCTTCTTCCAGAGGAGTCCCACACACAGGTACGAGGAAGATTCAAGCTGGAATGGGGGATGTTAGCAGTACATTGTGCAAGTGCTAATACCAGGCAGCATGGAAGAACATCGGCCTACTACAGGATTCAGCCACGCACCTGAATTTCTAAGGCTGACCGGCTGTATATATCTGCATGCAGCAAGAAGTCCAAGGAGAAATAATTACTAAAATCTCCATTGCTTCAGGTTTTTATGTGTCCTTTCATAGAATGGAGACATGGCACTATTTTTCAAAGCTTTAAAGTGTCTTTGAAATATGACATTCAATTATTCTCGGTTTTGTTAGTGATTAGTCACCCACAGGAAAATATTTTCCAACCTATATACATTTTAAATGCAGAAAACTGGCTTTCTGGAAGCATGGCTGGAGGGCACAGGTATTTGATGGTGAACAGTGAAATGTCTTACAGAGACAAGGCTAGCGAATTCTTGAAACCCAGTTCAGCTAAGTGCTTGGCTTACCACGAAAGACCTTCACACGACTATGTTTGGTCTTTTTTATTTTTCTGGATCTATGAAAAAGGTATAATTTCTTCAAGTTATACCTGTTTCCACTCAGAGTTCAGGCTGTTTTCCTGATAAAAGATACTAGTAGTAGAAGTGTATTAAGTGCCATTTATTCATCATTTATTGTGTTCAAGGCTCTGTGTGAAGAGATTTACAAACACTGGGTCTCACCTACCCTGTAGCTCTTTTTCACTGATGTGGCAGAGTTACCTCCATGGCCTGGTGCCTCCGAGTCTCCCAGAAGCAGGTAGTCCTGGGTGTCAGCGCCAGTGGAACACTTCTTGTGCCAGACCGCCATGCTGTGCCTTTTGCCTTCTACTTGGTGGTCTGGGTTCCAGCTTGAGTCCACAGCTCATTCTTTGACCCATTGTATGTTCTCTTATGACACAATGCTATTACAATAAGTCAAAGTAATTCACGAAAGTACCTTAGTTTTTGTGTGTATAAATTACCACATGATAGATCAGAGGTCAGTTAACTGTCTTTTGTTTTGTTTTGTTGTTTTTGTTGTTCTTTTTTTAATAGCCTACAATCTAGAAATAGTTTTTACTTATTAATGGTCACATTTAAAATAGTTCTACCAGTACTTACATAGTATCCTTCACTGCTTTATGGCCAGAGAATCTAAAATATTTGCTATATGCCCTTTAATAAGTTTGCTGATCCCTGTTGTACATTACATAAAAGATAAAGTCTTGGTCACTACAACACCATATAACCTGTCACTTGGTCACACGCTAGCCATATTAGTATCATGTAGCTACTTAAAGATCACTCAAACATGAGGAATAAGAATTATTCATATATGGAAGTGGGATATAAATTAGTTTAGAACAAGTTTAGATGTTCTTTATTCTTTTCTGGGTGGCTGATCCTCTACATTTTTTAAATGGCTCTAAAAGAAGCACACTCGCAAAAACCCCATGGCCTATTCCTGTTCCTATTCCATTTTTTTTTCCGGTGGTGGTATTGGGGATTGAACCCAGTGGTGTTGTATCTCTGAGCTACATCCCCACCCCTATTTTTTTATTTTTTATTTTGAAACAGGGTTTCACTAAGTTGCCAAGGGCCTCGCTAAATTGCTGAAGTTGTCCTCGAACCTGTGATCCTCCTGTCTCAGTCTCTCAAGTACTGGGATTACAGGCATGTGCCTCCGAGCCTGGCTATTTCTATTCTTTTTAATCTCTCATATTGCCTTTATTCTTTCTGTCTATTTTCCTTCCTTTGTCTCTTTCTTTTGGGAGGTGGAATCTAATAGAAATGGCATGAATTTCAGAATCAGGACCTCCATTCACATTGTTTTAGTCCTTGCTGCTCAAAATGTTCTTTCTATAGCCAGTAATGAATGTGACCTGGGAGCTGTTAGGAATACAGAATCTCTGACTCCAACCCAGGCTTGCTGAGTCAAATCTATGTTTTAACAAGGTACCCAACTGATTCATAAGCACAGTAAATTTTAAGAAGAATTAATTTGTAATTTAAACTTTTGATCACAATATTAATTATGAGGGTTAAATGACATAATAAATTCATTAATAATAAATACCTTGTTCAGGGATGAAATAGCTTTGTGCTATGTGTTAAATTCATATGATGAAGTCCTAACTTGACCTCAAATATAACTTTATTCAGACATGGTATCACTGTAGATCTAATTATTTAAGAGGTGATCATACTAGAGTAAGATAAGCCCTTGAACTCCAGAATTATAAGCAATACATTTCTGTTGTTTAAAGCACCCAGTTTGTAGTATTTTGTTATAAAAGCCCTAGCAAACTAATATATTGTGTTCAATCAGAATTATTTTTTTTCCTAGGCTGAAGAACATCTCTCTTTCAGGGAACATTCCCAATTCCTTCTCTTTCCAAATTCAAGTTTTATTTAAGTCTTTGCCAATCTTGGAGCACAGAGGAGAAGACAGTATTAATACACATACTATCCTTTTCATAAAACTGCATAACCCTTATCTCATGCAATGCAATTCATTAAGTAAAGGATTTTAGTTTTGATTCTAATATTTCTTTATGGTTGACATTAGATTAGGCTTTCACTCTACATAATTTCAAAGCCCATGTTATATGGTATTGAATTATAGGATAATAATTACCACTAATAATTAATTTTATTGATTTTTAAACCTTATTCCAGCAGAAAAATAAATGGTGGGTGGGATTAATCTGAATCCCCTGTGTTGTATTGACTTCTCTGACACCCTGGTTTTAGTGTCATTGAAACCTGACGTTAATAGAAGCTTTCAGCTCTATCAAACTGGAAACTTCACCTTCTTAAAATGCAGTTGCCATGGAAACCGCAGAGTTCTGGGATTTTTGTTTTCAGAAGGTATCGGAAGACTCAACGCCAATATATGAGCACATGGGATGGCATATTAACATGTGCAGTTCTGCTCTATTTTTAAACTGAAGACGGGAGGAGAAGAAAAGGGTACATAAATGTTTTCACTCAACCTGCCAAGGAACTCCTATTTCATCAGCGTGCCATATTTGGTTCATTTATTTATACCCACCTTTGCACCAGAACATAATTTAAACAGCCAGTGTCATTAAAGTTGTTCCCAGACAATTGGACAAACACACACAACATATTTGCACTATTTATAGTCACATCCTGTCTTTTTGTTGAACCTGAGGCTGAGAGAGTCTTCACTGTCAGGGCCATAGCCACATTACTTCTTCATCTTTATCCCAGTGCTGTGCCTTGCTTTTAAAAATTTCTTTGTAATCTTTTAATTAAGTCTTTCATCTGGCTGCTTTATTCCTTACCTGATAAAAGAGGACTGAAAGTTCCCTACTGTTTCTCTTAGATGTCTCACCATTGTTACATCTTTAAGTACCCAGGTACCAGTCCACAAGGCTCTGTGTGTGAGCCCTGGGGAGTTGTCATGATTTGGAGGTGAAATTTCAAAGAACTTAACTTCTATCTGAGCCTCAAGATGACCTTGAATTAGTTAAAATAAAAGAGATAGCATATTGTAATAATGGCTGCTTTAAACTGATACTAATGATGAGAAAATATCTTCAGTTAAAATGGATTTCTTTTCGTGATTCCTTCAACAAACAGACCTAAAGGTATGTTCCAAACAGATGTATTAAATAGAAAGTTATTGCTCCCATAACAGTATGATTGACTTTTATGGGAGTCCTTCCAGAGGGCAGATGTGATAAAAGGATCCATGTTATAGTAGAACCAAACAAATCAGGATTCAGACCAAGGCTTTGTCATTTGCTGTAATGTGTCTACAGAAACTGCATCTTAATGTAGGAGGGGGTGGTTAATTATGTCAATTCCAAATGATAAAAATCCGTGGTGTCAAGAAGGGCCATGTAAAAGAAGAAATAGATATAACAACTGAAGTAAGTCATTTCATCTCTGTTTATCTCTGATCCCTACAACAAGTAACCTTACCAAGTACATGATAGGTTCTCAATAAGTAGTTGTTGATGATGGACTAGCTCAAAGCCTTAAGTTATTTCTTCATTAAAAGGTGATAATAAAGCTATCCCACAGAATCTTTTGAAGGTTAGTGACAATGCATAATGAGATGGCTTGGTGCGTTGTTATTTTTCAATAAATGGCATTATTCCTTTCCCAGTTAGGCAGTGGATTACTTGAGGTCAACAACCATTAATTATTTGTATGTGGTCCTCCAGGTCCAAGCACAGAGCCTTAATACAGGCACTATTTGTTGAATGAGTGCCTACGGAGTTAGAATGAGAGCATCCTATCCTAGGTGCTTCCAATGTTTGCTCCATGAGCATAGTAACTGATCCAGGTACTGGCACAGAACCCAAGTTTGGCCAGAGTGCCTTGTCATGATTTTTCATTATAGCCAGAACTAATGGCAAAAAAAAAACCTCCCTACTCACTTTTTGGCATAAAGCTTTAGGGAACAAAGCTTGATGATACTTAGAACCACAGTTTCAGGCTCAAACAGACAACCAGAACTGTAGAAGACAAAATCAAGACATAGAAAGAAGCCAGAATAAGAGAATGGTATAAAATGAGAAAAAAATAGCGTCCCTGCAGTCATCCATCCATCCATGAGGATGACTCATTTCCTCTCTTTTCTGTAGGGGGGTTATGTGAGTGTGATAGGTTGGATGAAGAATAATAGTACAACTTCATGTGGTGTGGGTGAAGATGTTTAATTGGAAAATTTGGCAAGCCAAAACTTGGCAAAGTTCACAAGAGGAAACGTGACCTCTTGATCTCTTACCATCCCATAAAGCATGTATAGAGGCTATTGTGGTGCTGGACACTGAAGATCTCTGCCCCAGAAGGCCACTGGCCTTTTGAAAGCATGACAGTCTCGTATGGAGAATGAACATTAAAGGCTCAGATACCTAGCACTCAGAGCCTTGAAGTCAGTTTTGTAGGGTCTGAGAAGTGCTTCTGGCACCTTTTCAGGAAGTTTGGATTTGACACATAGAAAAGGGAATCCCACCCACTCAGCACCCAGTGAAAAGCTGAGTCTGAGTCCAGTGTATTGTAAATGCAATATGAGTATGGTTTGAGACTCTGTTGTTCACTGGTATTTCCCAAACACTGAGTCCATGCTTGGCACTTAATGGACTTTACTACACATTGGATATATGACTTACTGAAGTTTATATATAATCTCACTTAATATCCACAGTAATAGGTATAATCTTCATTTTTACTCAGAAAACTGAGATAAGAGAAGCAAAAAACATAGTTGGCAAATGACAAGGTTGAAATGGAACCCAGTTCTGACTTTCACATTTAGCTTTAATTACAATTCATCTTATAAATACATGAAAGGTGATTTACAAATTGCTAAGAGATCGTAAAATTCAGGAATGGAGATTTGGGTTATTTGTTATTGTTACCCTTGGCTCTGTTGGATACTTTGAACAAAGAGGGTTCCATCGTATCCCTCTTGGCACTTGCCTTCTTGCTGAATGAAGTAGGGAATTTCTGCAGAACTAAAAAATACTTTTCTTTCCAATGAGCAAAAGCTTAGGTTAAAAAGAGGAGTTCAGATTGGGAAATGTTTGTGACTTTTTTACACAAAAGTAATTGTTAATAGCATAGCAGAAGGATGAGAGTATATTTTGCCCTGTGGTACTTCCCTCTACCCCAGTCTTTCCTGGCAGCAAGCATGATAAAGGCTATATTTCCCTTGGCCAAATTAGCACATAGAGATCAATATTTCCTATGTTTAGAGCAATGTGGCCAATCCTTCTTGCTTAAAGTAGAAGTTGACGAGCTCTTGAAGATGCTTTCCAATTATTCATCAGATTGACACTTCTGGGCTGCAGCTGGTGAGCATGCCCCAGACCACAAATGTCTCTAGGGGAGTAGTCAAAGCACCCATTGTACATTAGTAGTTGCTGTCCAAACCACCAGCAGATGGTTGCTATCCAAGCCATTCAACAGATCAAATGGAATTGAAATGTCCTGTAATATTTACAAATGAGAAGCAACCAAAACACAAGGATTATTAGACAAGAGAAAATGTTTTGTTCACTAGCAAGTGCAGAGATTAAAGATTTTCCTTTCTGCTTTCTTCAGTCCTTCTCTGAAAAACATGAATATGGCCCCTTTCTGGACAGAAACATCACTTTCCAATTCTTTTCTGTTCTCTTGTAACTGGAATATCTCTGGGAAACAAACATGTCTCAAGGCATCTATGATGCCTTGTTGATCAAGGAATGGGGTTGAGGGAAAGAGAAGGCTGGAAGCAGTTCATACAACTAGATATATCCTTAGTCAAGCACAAACTAGATCCAAACAATAGCTGACCAGGGGCATCAGGTGATTGCGCAAGCAGGGCTTCCTGTTAGTAGCTACGTACCATCAGATCCACAAAGGCATAATGCCAGATGAGTAAAGTAGCAACTCATCACACCATGATAATAGTATATTTCGTATAAAGATAGTTCAAATGGCTCAAATAAATTACACATTTGCTTGATAAAGGATTCAGGAAGAAATAGCTAAAACACTTTTGAATAAAAAATAAATGTGTATTTACACTTTCAAGTGTAGGTGACAGGTCACAAAACAGTAGAAAACTTACAAATTAAAAAGTAAGGTCTGAAGGTGTAGCTCAGTGGTAGAGTGCTTGCTTAGCATATGTGAGACTGGATTTGATCCCTAGCACTGAAATTTTTCAAAAAAATAAAAAAGTAGATAAATATAAATAAATAAATATATATATATATATATATATATATATATATATAGAGAGAGAGAGAGAGAGAGAGAGAGAGAGAGATCTTTGTAAATATAGATGTATACAAAAGTATAGAGAGGGACATATGTATAGCAGCTGAAAGCCATGGAAGAAGTACAGTCTAGATGAAATGAAATTCCAAAAGAAGAAAAGGGCTGTTTCTAAATGAGCCAAGGATGGTCACTATGTTTGGGTACAAGCTGAAGTTTGGGCTTGTCCTCAGCAGTGGGAGAAATTAGCAAAATTTTTTCATCATGTAGGGCTATAATGAAAAATTGCAGATTTGAGAACTATCAAATATGCAGCCAAATTTTCACACGTAGTTTTCTGAGTCCTGGGCCACACAGGACAAAATATCACACCATACCAAAAAAAATCAGTTCCACATGTATTGTAGATATTGATGTAAAAAGAAAAGTTTTAGAGTACTTAGAGTGAAAGTGAACATCTTTTGTGATCTTGAAGTAGAAAAAAGGATGGTACATAAAAAGTAGTATTTAAATAATGATAAATTGTACTAGATTGAAACCAAAGTATATGTGCTATACTTTTTATCTAAGGATATGAAAATGTTCATTCCACCTTGGAGCATGTGGAAAATCATTTCATGGAATGAAGTGTGACAGGTGATTGTGATTAATCACTACATATTACCAGGAGAGAAAACTTCATTGCCTAATGAAATGTATCATGACACAAAAGGAAAATGCAAAGATGGGCCATTTTTTGAGTCAAACATAATCCATTCTGCAACTTCTTGGAAAACCTGAATGAAAGCATATGAATCTTATGTCTCTCATCCATCTGAGAATTACCCTGGACTTCAACACTCTTGAACTTAAAGTTTAAGCACTCTTTTAATTAATACTCTCAAGTATACTTTAAATATATGTTACTTAATTACTATTAGAAACTTCAGTTTAAGACTTTACTAATAAAGATGGGTGAAACTAGAGATTGCTGAGACTGTGACCAGAGGTCAGCTGGCAGAGTGGGTAAGAGCACAGCCTATCAAAATACAACTTCATAATTTCCTAGGTCAAATCTAGTCTGTCACAGCAAAAGAAATTTAGACAAGTTATTTAGCTTCAAGAATTTTTGTACTCTTCTGTAAAATGGGAATTGTGTTACATTAATCCATGTCTTTATAGAATAAAAGAAAAAAGACATAGCTAAAATAAAAAAGACATTGAAAGTAAAAAAAAAAAAGCCTGTAAAAAAGCCAGGTATGGTGGCGCACACTTGTATTCTCAGTACTTGGGAGGCCGAGACAGGAGGATCCAGGTTCACAGCCGGCCTCAGCTACTTAGTGAGGCCTCCGCAACTTAGTGAGACCCTGTTTCAAAATAAAGAATAAAAAATAGGGCTGGGGGTGTAGCTCGGAGGTAGAATGCCCCTGGGTTCAATCCCCAGTACCACCAAAAAAAAAGTCTGTAAAATGGGATTAGATATCAACTTAACAAAGAACTAATTTCCAAAATATATAAAGCACACAAATATATAAATATATTTATACAATATGTACATCAATAAGAAAAGGAAAGATAGCTAAAGAGAAAAATGGGCAAACTGTTTTAGTAAACCCTTCACAAAAGAAGATATCCAAATGGCCAATATAAATTTTAAAAGTATTATGTTTTCTTATGTTAGTCATCAAAGAAGTGCAAATTTTAAACCACACTGTAATACCAAAACACACCCACCAGAATGGCTAAAAGGAAACAAAACAAAACAGAGAATTCCAAGGATGGACAAGATGGAGAAACCAAAAGTCATACTCAGCTGGTAGGAGTGTAAATTGCAACACCACATTGGACATCTGTTTGGTAGTATCTACTAATGGTGACATCAGAATGCTAGAGAGGCTCTGGACCTTATAGAAAATGGGAATAAGACATAACAGTGAAAAAAAAAAAGATGAGTTAAGAGTTTGTACATAAAACACTTGACTTCTCTATCCCCATTGCTCTATCCAGAGAAGGTTTACTGACCCTCAACATGCCACACTGCACACCTTCTAGGGAAGTGATCAGGTCTCATTGTTGTCAGCCTGCAGCTGACCTTCAGGGAAAGTGGGCACATTGTGCAAACACATTTATCTTCATTCCCTCTAAAATCAAAGTCAATGTAGAAAAATAAAGGCAAAGAGCATAAGAAGGGTGAGAGCAGTTGACAGGAAGAAATTCTATACACTTGAGATCTGATGGAAAAAGTGGGAACAAATTTACTAGATCAGAGAATTATGAATACTCAGGGATGAAGTCAATAAGAAAGAAGCTACTGCATTCCCAGAGCTTTGGAAGGAAATGGAGGCACGAGGGACCTGTGAAGGCAGACAGGTGGCTGTTGGGGCTGAAAACGAAAGGATTAGCTGAAAGCTTCTATGAAAATATGACAACTAGATGCACAGATTTCCTTCACCCAAGATGGATGACCTGGGCCAAATTTATTCATTAAGCAGAGTAGACACATTGTTGGAGGTCCACATTTAGTGGCCAACAAAAATGTTTTATTTTACAATCAGAACTGAGCCTAGATTATACTGGCCTTTTTACAAACACATAAAATGTTATTTTATGGAATTTTATTTTATTTTCTCTCTAGCTTCCACATATGAGAGAAAATATAATCCTTGATTTTCTGAGATTAGCCAATCTCACTTTGCATGATATTCTCCAGTTCCATCCATTTTCCTGCAAATAACATAATTTTTTCTTCTTTATGGCTTAGTAAAATTCCATTGTGTGTGTGTGTGTGTATATATATATATATATATATATATATATATATATATATATCACATTTTCTTTATACATTCATCTGTTGACAGACAACTAGGTTTGTTCCACAACTTGGCTACTATAATTTGTGCTGCTATAAACCTGAGTATGCATGTGTCACTATGGTATTCTAACTTTAGTTCTTTTGGAAAGATACTGAGGGGTAGGAAAATTGGGTGGTTTCATTCCTAGTCTTTTGAGAAACCTCCATTTGTACTAATTTATAATCCCACCAACAGTGTATCTTCACCAGCATTTATTATTATTTGTATTCTTAATGACTGCTATTCTAACTGGAGTGAGATGAAATCTCAGTGTAGTTTTGGTTTACATTTTCCTGATTGATAAGGATGTTGAACATTTTTTAATATATTTGTCACAGGTTTAAAATATAATTCCACAATCCCTGCTCCTGGGGGAAAGAATGGAGGCTTCTTTTTAAGAGAACTGATAGACTCCAAAGAAAGGACTTATACTTACCCATGAAAAAATCCAGTTTGCCATGGCTATATCCCTAAATAAAAGACAAGCCCACAAACCCTAACCTCATGAAACAGGTAACTTCTAACTCAAATGCTTTCATCTTAGTGATAAATAAGACCAAAAAAGCATCACCATACACTTACCGGAGTCTTTAATTTAAAAAAAAAAAGGCAGGAACAATGTGGGGATAGAGACAATGTTAATGCAGGGGACAGAAAACTTCACGGAAGGAAGGAAGGAATCTTGTTAATATTCCCTAAGAGACTAAAGACAATATATTACTTCTTAGAACATAGTAAATATGTGTACTTGATATTTAAATAATATATTTAGGCAACAAGGCAAGGTTCATGGAAGTTAAAGTTACCAGAGGAATATTTAAAATGTAATAAAACATATGGAAGATAATGTAGGTAAAATCTCCTAGGAAACAGTGAAATTCAGGGAAAGAAACATATAAAGAACATAAAATAAATTTCTTTGAACTTAAAGTTAAATTATTCCAGATTGAGAGGACCTATGAAGTACTTAAAACAAGAAGTAAAAATATCCCTACCAATGTACATTATTTTAGAATTTTAAACAAGAAAGTAGACGTGTATTATGTTTCCCCAGAAAAACAGAAACAATAGGACAGATGGATAGATAGATTAGATGATAGATTAGATAGATAGATAGATAGATAGATAGATAGATGATAGATAGATAGATAGATAGATAGATAGATAGATAGATGATAGATAGATAGGTAGATGATAGATAGATGATAGATGATAGATAGATAGATAGATAGATAGATAGATAGATAGATAGATAGACAGGTGATAGGTGATAGACAGATGATAGATAGATGATAGATAGGTCATTGATAGATAGATTTATAGATGATAGATAGATAGATAGATAGATAGATAGATAAAGAGGGTCTTTATTATGAGCACTGGCTTACCAGTTATGGAGGTCAAGAGGTCCCACCATCAACAGTCTTCAGGCTGGAGAATCAGGAAAACCAGTGTTGTGATTGCCTCTAAGGCCAAAGGTCTCAGAACTGGGTGGCCACTGGAATTAAGTCCCAGAATCTGAAGGCCCAAGGATCTGAAGTTCTGATGTTCAAGGGCAGAAGAAGATGGATGTCCTGGCTCCAGAAGAGAGAGAAATAATTCACTAATCATCTACCTTTTATTCTATCATGATCCTCAATCTATAGGGTGATGCCCACTTTGAATAACATGATTACTAGCACAAGTATAATTTTCTATATGCATTTATATCACTTTTGTTCACGTGATAGTTAATTGAATTACATAATTATAATAACAACTGGCATAAATGGGTTTAAGAACAAATTTAACTGATAAATGCATAGTTCAATGGGTAGGAGCAAAAGCAAGTGGGCATATTAGTGAGTGGCATACTCCTACCTACAGTTCAGCCATGGTTGGTGCCTCGGCCAGTAAATTTTATAGATTAATAGACCACATCAGGGATTTAGAAGTATCTGTTAAAATAGTGGTCAGGGGAGAAAACCTCTACAAGTTTTGATTAATTCTTAAAAGGTCCAGGAGGCAGGGACATATCTGCATTGGTTCATCAGTATGAGATCAGGGTCTAGCTCAATCAGCACATGAAACACAGCAGGCTTTCAACAAGCACGTCTCCAGTAAATGAACGCAAAATACATGAACATTGTAAACAGACTCTTGATTATTGATCACATGTCCTCCTCACCTTTCTTCCTTTATTTTTTATTTTTTGGTGGTATTGGGGTTTGAATCCCATTCTACCTCTAAACTATACCCTTAGCCCTGTTTTATTTTATTTTTTTGAAACAGGGTCTTACTAAGTTGTGGACAGTCATGCTAAATTGCTGAGGCTAGCTGAGAATATATGATATTCTTGTCTCAGTCTCCCAAATACTGGGATTATAAGCGTGCCCCACCACGCCCGGCTCCTCCACACTTTTCTCACCAATACTGTGTGTGCCATTTGAGCTGGTCTCATTCTATGCCTTGCAAATAATTCCTACAGCAGTTTGTAATTGTGCTGGTAACTGTGCTATTCAAAGTTCTAATACACATATTAAATGTGTCTTAGAGCATGGTTAAACTCAGAAGAGTAAATTTGTTGAAGAAAATCCATTATTGTTTTTTAAAGAGCTACAATAATTTTCCAAAATATTCATAACACACACTGCTCTTCTAACGGGCAAAAATGAAGATAATTCATGGTGTACAGATAGACTAAGCTGAATAAAAATTTTATCAAAGCTTAAGGTAACAAAATGATATATTCTCTGTATAATTGAACGTTCTTAAACTCCTTTAAGACATTAAGTGATTTTAAATGTGCAAAAACCCATTATTTATGGAACTTTATTCGGTGATTTAATTTTGAATGATAAAATGAATTAAAAACTATAATTCATAGAATTATATTTGGGTTGATATTATAGGTAATGATGTTAATTATGCCTTTTGAGAGAAAAAAGGAAACAGGCATAACTCGTCAAACATAAAACTGTAGGGAATACTTGATCTTTCCACTGATTCTCTTATATTTGTACTCTCTTTTGTAGTTGTTTATACTTTCTTTATTACTTTTTTAATTTCAATTTCCTGGTGTAGTAATAAGTAAAACTCTAAGAAATATTTAAAGGGTTAGAGTTGGGCATGGTGGCACACACCTGTAATCCCTAGTACTTGAGACGCTGAGACAGTAGAATTATAGGTTTCAGGTCAGCCTCAGCTACTTAAGGAGGCTCTCAGCAACTTAGCAGGACCTTGTTTCCAAATTAAAAGAAAAATAATAGGGCTAGAGGTGTAGCTCGGAGGTAAAATGCCCCTGGGTTCAATCCACAGCACCACAAAAAGAATAAAAAGAAAGAAAAAGAAAAAAACGAATTAATCTATCCACATACAACTGGAAAGCTACTATCTTGATTCAGTCCCTTTGTCCCTGCATGTGAAAACATCTCAGGTATCATATATATATATACTTTATATACGTCTATATATGTGCATATATAGAACTTTCACAAAAATTTCATTGCACCATATCCAATGACTTGAACTTTGTTTTTAAAGTTTTATTTAGGAGTATATTATAGATATTCTTTCAGTTTAGTAAGTATAGATATTTCATTTTTTGAATATATTTTATTTTATATTACTATTATTTTACCTACTGAAACTATAAAACTATAAGTACTAAAACTGGAAGACATGATTACTAGACTAATAATACTTTTGTTTTATGTTTTCTACTAGGAATCCAGTATAATTATCCTCCACAAACATTTAATGTTTCTAAGTCATTACTTATAATATCTAATTGTATTTACCATTCCAAATATGTAAATGTTGATCAAGTACAGTAATATTTACTTTTTTAAACTTTAATTATTACTCCCTAAAAATACTAATAGAAAAAATATTTGGATCAATCAATACCAATTTCTTGCAAATTTTATTTCTTTTTTTTTATTTATTTATTTATTTATTTATTTTATTATTATTTTTTTTTTTATTGGTGCATTGTAGTCTCACTTCACAATGAGTATCAGTTTGGTGTTAACATACATGCACACAGCTCTTGGTGTCCCTCCCCC
>PVJS01028739.1:0-25290 GCA_004027185.1 Glis glis | reverse complement strand
TCGCGGCCCGCCTCAGCTCTCTCTCTCTCTCTCTCTCTCTCTCTCTCTCTCTCTACTTAGTGAGGCCCTCCTCAACTTCATGAGACCCAGTTTCAAAATAAAGTATAAAAAATAGGGCCAGGGGTGTATCGCGGAGGTAGAACGCCCCTGGGTTCAATCCCCGGTACCGCAAAAAAAAAAAAAAATCACATACACTTAAAGAATGACACAAGGTGAGATTCCCTCCTTCTTGAAAATGTTTTGAGAGGGACTAAAAACCTTGCATTGGCAAAATAGCAGATAAAAATACTCCCCTGGACTATACAAGAAGGGAGACAGGGCCCAGAGATAAGACATGGTATATGATTATCAGACTTAGCTTCCTTCTTCCTGTTTCACCAGAGGCTGATCTCTCCTTGGTTTTAGTTTCTTTGTTTTCCTCAGGTAATTCTTTGGGTTCTTGGTTAACCCCTTTGGCCTCTTTTGTTTTCCTTTCCTCTTTTATTTGCACTGTTTTTCTGAAGATTTATCCTTTCTTGCTGCCTCTTTGGGCTTTGTTTCCATCTTTTCTGGAACAGGTGTGGCTGATGGCCTCTCTGATCTCCCCTTGGACTCTTCCTTCACCCTGCCTTCAGCTGGCTGAGCTGACCTTACCCTTGGGCATCTTAGTGGTGGAGAGGGTACCTGCTGGCTGCAGTGCACTGAGAGCTTTCATGAAGCTGGGCTGCTGGGAAACTCTCTTATCTGGACAGTTTCTCCTGCAGACCTTGTGATGCTGTGACTCTCTTATCTTTCTGAGTTTGTCAGGCAGGCCCACTACTTGGGCCCCATTTATCGCATCTCAGAATTAACTCTGTAGATAATGATGCTCTTTTTTTTTTTGAATGGCTGGGCCACCAACTGCTCTTTTCCCCTGAGGGTTCATGTGATGCTGTTTGGTCTGCAGTGGTGGCATTCCTAGAAGCCCTTGGATGCCAGTTCTGCCTGAGGTCTCAGCCAGGCTCTCCACCTGCCACTCTACTTCTTATTGGCCAGGCTGGCAGAGTCTGCTGACAGCTCTTTCCTCACATCCAATTGACCAGCTTCCTGGGAAGAAGGGCTGCCCTGAGCATGTGCTGTCTCTAGGAGGACAAAGAAGTGATGTGGCTTTAGCTGCAAAATAGTGTGTGTTGGGGACTTCTAAGGAAATATGTATACAGAGTCTCTGATCTTCATATTCTATATTTTAAAACTTACTTAAGCCAGGCATGGTGGCATGCTTGTAATCCCAGTACTTGGGAGGGGGAGACCAGAGAATTCCAGTTTGTGGCCAGCCTCAGCTACTTAGCAAGGTCCTCTGCAACTTAGTGAGACCCTGTTTCAAAATAAAGAATAAAAAATAGGGCTGAGAGTGTAGCTTGGAGGTAGAATGCCCCTGGGTTCAATCCCCAGTGCCACAAAAAACTTATTTAATTATACAAATGTAAACCAGAGTTAGGGGGAAAAAAGAAAAAAATTGTCCTTTTAATTATGGCCCAATATAGATTCTTTAATTTTTTTATTATTATTTTATTAGTGCATTGCAATCATACATCTTGAAGGATTTCAGGGTGGTTGACATATACATGCACTCATCGGTCAATTAGCCCTCCCCAATTCCCACCCCCCCTGCCTCCCCACTCCCTCCTTCCTGTTTTCAGCATAGTAGTTGCTTTGATATCTTTGTGGATGTCCGTCCTGTGCACCAGTTTGTTTCCCTCTCCTTCCCTCCTGTCTCCCCCAGTTAGTTTGCCTTCTTTGCTCATTCTTTGTCTGGAGTTCCTCCTGTGCGGGGTCGTGGCTCATCCTCCCATGAGCTCAGCATTGGGGTATTCTAGGGTGGGGCCGGGGGCTCACCTGCCCCGTGTCCCCAGTGCCGGGGAAGGGTTCTCTTGGGGCGGGGCCGAGGGCTCGCTCGCCCCGCATCCCAAGCGCTGGGGGGAGGGGGTCACCAGGGGCGCGTCAAAGGGCTCACCCGCTCGCGTCCCCAGTGCTGGGGGGAGGGGTTTTCTGGGGGTGGGGCTGAGGCTCACCTACCCTGTGTCCCCAGCACCAGGGTGAGGAGTTCCCCGGGGGCGGGGCCAAGGGCTCGCCTGCCCCGTGTCCCCAGCGCCAGGTGTTGTCTGGGGGTGGGGCAAAGGGCTCACCCGCCCTGTGTCTCCAGCGCTGGGGGATCTCCGGGGGTGGGGCCGAAGGCTTGCCCGCCCCCGCGTCCCCAGTGCTGGGGTGAGGGGTTCCCTGGGGGCCCAGGGATCACCTGCCCCGTGTCCCCAGTGCTGGGGGAAGGGGTTCTCCTGGGGTGGGGTGGAGGGCGTCCACAGTGTGTGTGGGCATCCACAGTGTGTGTGGGGGTTCTCCTGAGGCAGGGCTGAGGGCTCGCCCACCCCACATCCACAGTGTGGGGGGGAGGGGTTCTCCAGGGATGGGGCCAAGGGCTCGCCCACCCCGCATCCCCAGCACCAGTGGGCCTCTGGGGGCAGGGGCCAGGGATCACCTGCCCTGCGTCCCCAGCGCTGGGGGGAGGGGTACCCCGGGGGCGGGGCCGAGGGCTCGCCCACCCCGTGTCCCCAGCGCCAGGGATGAGGGGTTCTCTGGGTGCGGGGCCAAGGGCTCGCCTGCCCTGCGTCCCCAGTGCTGGGGTTCTCCAGGGGTGGGGCTGAGGGCTCGCCCACCCCACATCCCCAGTGCCGGGGGAAGAGGTTCTCTGGGGGCAGGGCCAAGGGCTCGCTGCTCCGCGTCCCCAGCACCAGGGGTCTCCAGGGGAGAGGCCAAGGGTTCGCCCTCCCCGAATCCCCAGTGTGGGGGGTGTGTCTCTGGGGGCTGACCCGCCTGTGTTCTCAGTGCTGAGCCACTGGGAGGGGGCCATGTCTCCTTTACCTATGTCCTCTGTTCTGGGGTGTTCCAGGACAGTGTTGGGCTGCTCATGGGGGACCGTGGCTTGCCGGCTCGTGTTCTCAGAGTTGGGCTGCTCCTGTGTATGGCCACCTCTTCATCTCTCCTCATTGCATTCATTGCGGGAGCAGAGGCTCACAGCCCACCCCTTGATACCATCATCGTTGTAGGTGTGGGTCTGGATTGACTTGGGCTTTATTATGTTCTAGAGTTGACCAGATTCAATGGTGGTCTATAGTCGTTGGTTTCACAAGGATCTGCTGTCTCTTTGCTGTTGGTCTCTGGGAGTCCCGGTGTAGGTGTGGCCCTGCATAGATGGTGCCTTCGCCTCCGCTCTCCACTTACCAGGTGAAATGCGTGAAGTTCCATTAGCCCCCCCACCCCCCCACTCTGTGCTCTGCCTCACACTCTGCTGCTCTTTGGCTCTCTTTGTTTTGTTGAGTTTTGTCTGCCCCACTTTTCTTGTTAAGAAGCAGTCTTCCCGCAGGCCGATTTCCGAGTGCTGAAACTCGTGTTTCAGCACTCCGAAGTGTCGCAGCCTCCCTTTATCACACTCATCCGCATTCTCACTGCTGGGTGACTCTGGGGGGCCACACCACATCCGTCCATCTTCTCAGTGCTGGGGTATTCTGTGCCAGTGCTAGGCTACTCCAGGGGGGCCGTGTTTCACCCACTCGTTTCCTCCATGTTGGTCTGCTCCTGTGCTCGGCCGCCTCATCTATGCCTCTCCGTGTCGCTTTCTTTGCAGGGGCTGAGGTTCACGTCCCACCCTTTGCAGTCTTCGCCATTGTAGGTGTGGATCTGGTTCGACTTAGGCTTCATCATGATCTGATGTTGACTGCTTTTGATGGTGGACTATAATCACTGGTTTCACAATAATCAGCTGTTTCTTGCTGGAGGATTCTGGGAGCCGCGTGGCTCAGCCAAGATGGCGCCTTTGTATCTGCTTTCTGCTTACCAGGTGAAATGCTTAGAGCTCCCTACTGTCCTCTGCTCTTTCCACTGCCTCTGTCCTCCCCCCCTTCCCCGCTCTGTCCTCTGCCTCACACTCTGCTGCTCTTTGGCTCTCTTTGTTTTGTCTGCCCCACTTTTTGCAAAGTGCCTAACGCCGCACTTTGATTCTCATTGTTTTGTTGAGTTTTGTCTGCCCTACTTTTCTTTTCAAGATGCAGTCTTACTGCCGGCCGAGCTCCGACTCTTGGAGTGCTGGCGACACGCTGCCTCTTGCTATCCCACCATCTTGGTTCAGATTCTTTAATTTTTTTTTTTCGGTACAGGGGATTGAACCCAGGGGCATTCTACCTCTGCGCTACACCCCCGGCCCTATTTTTTATACTTTATTTTGAAACCAGGTCTCATGAAGTTGCAGAGGGCCTCACTAAGGAGAGAGAGAGAGACAGGGAGAGAGAGAGAGAGAGAGAGAGAGAGAGAGAGAGAGCTGAGGCTGGCCGCGAACCCGGATCCTCCGGTCTCCGCCTCCCAAAGTACTGGGATTATAAGAGTGCACCACCATGCCCGGCTAGATTCTTTAATTTTTGAGATCCATTCTAAAAATTTTTCTTTTCACATGTATTTGTTTTTCACACAGAATTAGAGGAGAGTTTGTAGTCAGTCTTGTGTATTATGTTTTCTATACCTCACATCTGAGTTTATCAGTGGTGAAACTGGAAGCCCAGATCAGTGGGCTGGCAGATAGTGGGAAGGTGGATGTGCTGGGTCCCTGGTCTGGGAGCAGTAGTACCAGCAGTTCCTTACAGTGTGGCGATCAAGGGGCTACTCCTATTTTCTTAGGCATCCTAGGAACTGTGATGGGGCCTCTGTGTGGCCCTTTAACTGCAGACTCCACAGAGTTACCTGGTGTTCATACCCTGCTTCCCTTGTACTAGGGTGTATGGCTGCAAGTGTACTGATCCCTGCTCAAACACTGTTGGCTGTGGGGGTCAGAGGATTGCATGTCACTTGGAGGAGGACATTTTGGAGAACTTGACCTAATTCAGGTATTCCTCTTCTGGAAGACCTGGAGATACTATGTCGTGTATGTGTGTGTGTGTGTGTGTGTGTGTGTGTGTGTGTGTGTGTGTGTGTGTATGTGTGAGTGTGTTACTGAGGATTGAATCTAGGGGCATTCTACCTCTGAGCTACACCCCAGCCCTTTTTTTCCTTATTGTTTTTTTGAAACAGGGTCTTGCTAGGTTGTTGAGAGTCTTGCTAAATTGCTGAGGTTGGTCTTGAGCCTGCAATCCTCCTTTCAGTCTCCTAAGTACTGGGATTACAGGTGTGTGCCACCATGCCTGGCTGATACTGTGTCATTTATTAGGATGTTGACAATTGAATTGGTGGCTGATGTCATTCTTGGTCCAGGCTCACACTGATGTTTGTGGGGATCCCTCTCCTGGGCCAGGCTGGGCCTTCCCTGTGTACAGCGGCAGGAAGGGTGATCCCCTCCTTCTGTTGTGACCACTGTTGTCAGACCCATCCTGAGGGTAGGACTTCTGAGGGTAGATGCCCCTCTGGCTGCAGACACAGTATTGGGGGGGATGATGATGATGGGCAGGTTTCAAGAACACAGAGTATCAGTAATCAGGCCCCAGGCCATCTCTGGCATGGTGCATGGATGAATTACAGTGGCTGAGGCATGGGGTTTGTAGGAGGAGGAGAGGTGAGAGGAGGAGGAAGAGAGGACAGTGGAGGAAGAAAGTGAATCAGTGCCAATATTCCTCTGTAGGTGAAATGCTATAGTGTGGACCTACCTATTATAGATAGTCTTTAATAATCCATAGTACCACATCATGTGCAGGGAAATTGGTAGTCAAGATATTAACTTGGGCTAGGTGTGGTGGTGTACACCTGTAATCCCAGTACTTGGGAGGCTGAGACAGGAGAATGGCAGGTTCAAGGCCAGCCCCAGCAACTTAGCAAAACCTAAGGTAACTTAGCGAGACCCTGCTTCAAAAAAAATAATTAAATAAATAAATAGGGCTAGGGGTATAGCTTGGAGGTAGAATGCCCCTAGGTTCAATCCCCAGTACAAAAAAAAAAATTTAATTTGGCAAGAAAGGGACCCAGAGCTGGGCATGGTGGCGCATGCTTGTAATCCCAGTACTTGGGAGGTTGAGACAGGAGGACTGAAGGTTCACGGCTAGCCTGAGCTACTTAATGAGGCCTTCGGCAACTTAGTGAGACCCTGTTTCAAAAATAAAGAATAAAAAATAGGGCTGGGGGACAATGCCCCTGGGTTCAATCCCCAGTACCCCCCCCCCAAAAAAAAAGAAAAAAAAAGGGCCCAGTACAGTTCTTTACTCAATCTGGAGGGGATGTGGGTGAGGAAGCAAAGTGCCCCTCCAGGAAGGGGGCACAGAGTGGAGTCGCACACACACGGTAGAGGCTGCATCTTTATTGAGGTTCAGTGGGGAACGATCATCAAAGGCTGCTTGTGCATCTCTAGGAGCCTCCCTAGGCTCAGGCCGGGGCCAGGCTCCCCATGGAACCCAGGAGCTGCCCAGGGAGAGCTCTGGCGTGGGGACTCTCTCTCAGGCTGGTGAGGCTTCTCAGCTAATTGTTCTTTAAGACTTTCTTAATCCACGGCAGATACGAGGAGATGCGGGTGAAGACTGCAGGGGGCTTTGCATCTCCTCGTCCATAAGACACAATACCATGGGCCACCCCAGCACACAGCAGGGGCCCCCCAGAATCTCCCTGTGGGTTAGAGAAAGCAGACTGTGAGTAGAGACCCCCCACTATACTCTCCTCACCCTGGTTCAATCAGACCACAGCTAGCCCCAAGGTGCCCAGTGTCTGGTTAGGAGTCTTGGCTCCCACGGAGCCATCAATTAGGGGTGTAATGCTGCTTTCTCTCTCCAGTTTAGGCTCCAGGTCCTGCCCCCTTTTTCTTTCTCTTTTGGAGCCCCAGGTGGCAGAGTGGACAGGAGGGTTAGAGGCAGGACTTAGGTCCCAAAAGGAGGATTCCAGTCTTTTTTTTTTTTTGTAGCACTGAAGATTGAACCCAGGGGCATTCTAGATCTGAGCTACACCCCCAGCCCTATTTTTTATTCTTTATTTTGAAACAGGGTCTCACTAAATTGCAGAGGGCCTCACTAAGTAGCTGAGGCTGGCTACGAACCTGTGATTCTCCTGTCTCAGCTTCCCAAGGACTGGGATTACAAGTGTGTGCCACCACGCCTGGCAGAGGATTCCAGTTCTGAGTGTTAGGAACCCACCAACACCAATATCAAGTCACTATGCTAAGCCATTTTCCAACCCCATGCAGGGAGGAAGTATAGGTATGTATTTACCTTGTATGCTGATCTCCTCATCCTGGGATTGCCCACACAGACTTGCAAGTTACCATCATAAAATGGAAAGTGGCTGCAGGACTTTCTCCCCATGATTCTCAGCTTCACCTCTCTCAGAGCATCTGAGACTGGCTTTGTCACTCCTGTTCTCCCCCAGCCAGCCGCTCGGCACATTCTCCCAGGTCGAATAAAGGCAGACTGGGCAGGCAGGGGGACTGTCCCCACAGCATGGGTCAGCGTGGCTCTCCTTTGCAGCTGTGAGGGGAGGGAGAGGAGATGGATTGCCAGTCCCGTGGAGGGTGGGCAGTGTGGTCGAGGCTCCCTGGGGCACGGCCGAGAGTTTCCCCCCAGTGGGGCCGCAATGATGTGGAGCGGGAGGGTGGCGCTGGAGGAAATGGGTTGAAGAGTGAGAATGAGAAGGGCGCAGGCAGGAGAAGGGTTAAGGGAGGGGGAATTGAGAAGGGCAAGAAAGGCACCGGCACCTTCAGTAACATGATGTCATTGAGAGCGGCAGAAGAGTTGTAATTTGGGTGAGCAATTTGTTTTATGACTTTCAGCTTCTGCCATGTGGATTCTTTCCGTGTCATGTCATGAGCTCCCAGAGTGACAGTAATTTTCCTGTGGAGAGAGAAAAGAGAGGCAGTAAAATGTGCCCATGTCTTGAGAAGGGCCCATTCTGATCAAAGGGACACTAGATCCTCCTCTTTCCCAGTGCAGCACCACTGCAGGGACTCAGGGCTCACATGGAAGCCAGGCATAGTGGCACATGCCTGTAATCCTAGTACTTGGGAGTCTGAGACAGGAGGATCACAGGATTGAGGCCAGCTGCAGCAATTTAGCAAGATCTTGCTTCAAAAAAAAAAAAAAAAACGGGACTGGGGTGTAGCCTGGAGGTAGAATGTCCCCTGGGTTCAATCCCTAGTACTGAAGAAAGAGGAGGAGGAAGAGGAGGAGGAGGAGGAGGAGGAGGAGGAGGAGGAGGATTAGGAGGAGGAGGAAGAGGAGGAGAAAAGCAGCAGCAGCTCACAAGGGACAGAGTCCTTCCCAGGGATCACAGCCTTTTCAGAAAGGAAGGGCAGGGTTCTGGCAGACACAGGACAGAGAGGGCTCGGCAGGCACCGGAACGAGAGGGCCCGTGTTGGCTCTGCCCAACCTGGGCTGGCTGGTGTAAAGCCCTGGCCTCTGGAGATGGAGATGACAAGTGAAATGGCCCAGGTGCTCCCAGGACACCTTGCTGACCGTCTAGAGATGAGCAGGGCAGAGGAACCTCTCCTCAGGCTACCTCAAAGTTGTATCTAATTCTGCTTCCTATATTTCCTCACACGAAGAGAGAATGAGTCAAAAGCTTCTTACCTTCCTTTACAGTGAGCGGCTGTCATCACAAATTGTCGACTTACGAGAAACCCGCCACAGGTGGCAAGAATGCCCCAGGGAGTGGTGACTTCCAGATGGGCCATGTAAGGGCGGGAGTGTGGCTTGGACTCGGTGCCACCGATAATCTCCTCTGGAACAGAGAACCCCAGGTCCCCAGGCACAGGCTTACAGAGCCTGCCAACAGAGCACGGGGCAAGAAGGATGGACTTAAAGCTGAGGCTCCATTCCAGAGCCTCATCCTCATCTAATACAGCTCAGCCCCTCAGTGCCTTCTTTTTTTCTTTCTTTTTCTATCCCAGACCATCCTGTGAATCATCATCTTACTTTTCAGAACACTTTTCAGGATAGCCGGTCTTGTTCCTGAGTTGTCATTTCATGTAGATATTTCTTCATGTTCTCACCCTGACCTCCTCAATATAAAGGTAAGGTCAGAGAAGGACCATGAACTGGAATTGTAACTGCCATGAACTCCAGGAAAGAGGATGACCTTTTCAGTTAGAGTTTTCCCCTGGAACACTTGCAAAGGGACCCTGTAGCTTCCTGTTAGGGTCTTTCCTGGCCCAGGACAATAAATCTGGGACGAGAGCCAAAGACCCAGAGGACAGAGAAGGGCAGATGAGACTCACCAGCTCCAGCTTCAGGAGGCGAGAGAATGACCAAGAGGAGGAGCAGGGCCTGCGTTTTCCTAGCCAAGCTGCCCATGGTCAGCTTCTTGTGTCCTCTTCTCCCTGCCCCCTGCTTTTATAGCCCCAGAAGTAGAAGAAACTGGAGGGCTGGAAACCACAGAGCCGCCCTGTCCAGTTCTGTCTTTCCCTCTGGGCTGGTTACCTTCCTTATCAGGACACACCAAGTGCCGTGTGCATGTATGCTTGTATCAGTTGAACCTCACCATGATGTATGATTATAGTGCACCAATAAACGCACACACGCTCACACACACACACACACACACACACACACACACACACACGGAATTTTCATGGCTCCATTCTCTTCTCTGCTGTTGTTGAAGCTGTGGTCAGATCTAAAGAGTTCTGGCTCCTGGGATGAGGCATGGACCCTCCTTATTTGAAGCCGCTTTCCAGAGACACAGTAGTAACACAAATGGAGGGGAATCTAGAACAGAAATCATCAGACATTTTCTGCAAATGGCCAAAGATTATTTTCAGTTTTGAGGGCCGTACCGACTTTATGACAACTCTTCACCTTTGCTGTTGTAACACAAAAACAGTCATAGACCTCATGTGAACAAATGGGTGTGACCGTGCTTCAGTGAATCTTCATTTACAAAAAGAGGTGGCAGGCTGATTTGGCCTGCAGGCCATTGTTTATGTTGGCAAGAGTGGAAGATCAGCCCATCTATGTAACCAAATTAAAAATTAGTTAGGAAAATACAATGTAGCAGTGAGAGTAGGAAGGAAGATGGAGAATTTATTGGATATCCACAAGGTGTTTGGCACTGATGGGGCCTTACATGCATGTTCTTATTTAATCTTAGTAACAATCCTTTTGGGTATTACTATACACAATTATGGAACACTCAGTGGAAGCTCAAAATGTTACATAGCAGCAAGATCCACAATTTGTCAGGTTGTGAACCTCATAATTTTTCCATTCCATTAATCTTTGTTTGTTTGTTTTTTCAATACTGGGGATTGAACCTGGTACTAGGCAAGCACTCTACCACTGAGCTACACCTCCAGCCCCTTTAAATTCCTTTTTTTTTTAAATTTTAAGACAGGATCTTGCTAAGTTGCCCAAGCTGGCCTTAAACTTGTGATTCTCCTGCCTCAGTCTCCCAAGTAGCTGGGATTACAGGAGTGCACCACCACACCTAGCTCTTTGTTGGCTTCTTTAGAGAGGACTAATACATGCAGGTAAGAGGAAGGCAATGAGCTTGACCTTGATGGTTCCATCCACGTTGGCGTTTCCCATGATTGTACATCTTCCTTAGTGATTATGGGATGCAGTGAACATTTCCTCTCCAGAAGTTACTTATTATGTTTATAAAATTCATGTTGAAACTTAAGCTGAATACCAGACACCTTGCTTGTTTCATGTATAAGGACAGCCTCCTCCAATGAGATTGTATAGTTTCAAGGATAGGGAATGGGTAATTTGTTTCTTCTATACTTTAGCTAAAGTATATTTGTAGTTTTGTTTAGTTTTACTCAAAAGTCTTTCTTTGCTTCTGATCTTCATTGTAGATTAGTCTTTAGTCCTTGTACTTCGGCGCTCCTTCCTTTATGCCTGAGTATCTCTCTCTTGGTTTCTTAAATCATGTCACCCTTAGTGAGTGTCAGTGAACAAGGTAACCAGGGAAATGAAAGGCAGGGTAGACACTTTCCTTTGTCTGGGGGAGCGCTGCTTTGGGGTGAGCTGATGGGGAGAGTTCCTTGTTTTGCTTTCTCACTTCCGTTGCCAACTCACTGCGGATTTGGGGACAGTTGGCTTTGAGTTGTTCCCTGTTTTCTCTCATCTCTTTTCACCAGGTCTATTCATGGAGTGTTCATGCCAGGGAGTCCTCAACTACCTCTTACTCATAGAACTGGGTGAAGTCTCTCCCATTTGTGGTGCTTCTCTTATATATCTTGTGATGCTCTCTGTCCCTTTGTCATCTCTCAGCATTGGCCAGACCAGCAACGGACAGTTCTCCACAACCCAGAATCCCGTATCAGTGGCGATCTTCTCATATCTAGTGGTCTGTTGGAGGAGGTCTGTATGGCACCAACTGTGCTTTTCATGTGCCTACATGAAACTCATGATTTGTGGTTGCTGCCAGGATGAGCTGCGTGTGACAGTGTGGCAGAAATCAGAGGACCCAGCCTCAGGGCACCTCTATGTTCTCCCCTTCTGCAATTTCAATTAGGGCAAGTGACCCTCAAGTAAGGGGTCTACTCTGGACTTTTTCATTAACCCGTCCCACCCAGTATTTGAAGACAATGACTTCTCAGATAATGACTTTTCTTTTAGTCACTACTTATTCCTGCATTTCCTATGTCTTAACACAACCATCCAGAAAAATATTTTCTCTTGTTTTGAACATTTTGTTGATCTATTGATGATGCCATGGTGGAGGGATCTATGCACCAAGATCTCTTGTGAAGGATTGATATTTTTAAGGGGAATGACATAGGGAGAAGAGAGAAGTGGATTTCCCAAAACAAATATCTCATAATAAAAGGTAAAGATCACAGTCAAGGCTTGGAAAAAGATTTATCCTTTTCATACAGAAACCTTATTCAGATCATGCATCTGGGAGCTAACTGAATGAGGTACATGGTTAGGAACTCTTGAATAAGACTACACTGGAATCCTGGTAGCACCTCTACTAGCTTTGTGACTTTGAGCAAGTTTCTACATCACTCTTAGTTCCTCCCTCTTTCATCTGTTAAATGGGCTTAACAATGGTGAGGATTAAGTAAGAGTTTTTTTTGGGGGGGGTAAAGTATCAGGGATAGTAAATACCCCAAGTATGTTATTATTAGTAATAGCATTATTAATTCCCAAGATCACTAACCTCTTCTAAGAGTTTGTGGGCCAAATTGTCTTTCTTTAATTTGCACGAGGACTCAAAGGGGCCAAGGGAAATAAAAAACACCCCCCAGCACTTGTCCCAATCCTACTATAATATCTGAGTGATCATGGGCCCCTCCGCTCTGTTCCCAGCCCCTGTTCTATGGAGCAGCTTTTCTGTCCTCTGGGACTTTCCAGCCCTGTGAGAGTAGTCCTCTGATATCTGAGTTATGCTTAGGGAGTTGAAGGCTGGGGTAGTTAGTTGCGGCCTCAGTTTGTGTTTTGGGACTGCGTGTGCCACTTCTTTTGCATATTCTTCCAGTTGTTTGACTCCCTTTATTTTTATGACCTTTCGTATGTGGTCTGGATTCCTTCATAATCACATGACACACAATTGACATTATCTCCCTGAGACTGGATCTTCTATTCCTTTTCCTTTGCTATTATATAAGATCTTTCAATGACAATATTTGTATCAACTGGGCTACACACTTCTCCATTCCTCCCAGACTGTAGGTTTCTGAATAAAATGCCATTCATTCACTCATGCACGCAGTCTATCAGTCAAAAAGTAGCTTGATGAACACTTACTAGATGTCCCTGGTTATACAAAGGAGATTACAGTCTGAAAGCCTCTAATTACAGCACAGATAGCATCATACTGCAATGGGGAGATACATAACATGCAGAGGGATGAAAGGAGAAGCTCTTGGGTCCGTCCTGATAAGGAGGCAACAGCTTTATTTGAGCTGAGATCTGAAGAAGAGGTTAGATTCCATCATTGGTAATAATGACTTATGCAAAAAGGGTGTTTGGAGGAACTTCAAGTCATTCAGTATTATTGAAGATTAAGTTAAGGGAAGAAGGGCAGGAATGGTGGATGATGAGCTTGGTTAGGAAATGCTTATCTGCTATAAAAGTGTAAGTCCCTTTGTTTTTGTGGTTAAAAAATGCATAACATAAAATTTACCATCTTAACCACATCTAAGTGACTGGCTTATTTCTCCTAGCACAATACCCTCAGGTTTTATCCATGTTGTAGCATATGAAGGAATTCCTTTTTAAAAATGTCTAAATAATATTCTGTTGTATGCATTTAATGTGTTTTCTTTATATGTTTATCTCACAGTCTCAGCTCTTGGGGAAGGGGGCTGGAGGATACAACCTGCTTTCCCCTGATACTCGACAGATCCCAGTTGGGACACCATCTCAGAGTAGAGATTCTGCTGGAGCTGTGGCCAGAGGGAGACCTGGGAGGAGACGGGGGGGGGGGATGTGGGCCTCTTGGAACAACCAAGTCCTTGGTGCTGGAGGGGGCTCAGGTACTTTTCTTTTTCTCTTTCTGGCGCTGGGTTGTGATTCCCTGGAAAATAGTTCCATTGCTTCTGAGGGGAGAAATCCCCTCTCCCCATAGGTCAGAGACTGAGATCTGACCTACACAGATGCAGACAGGATTGGGTCAGCACACAGGCCCGAGTTGCAGGCTTTGTGGGAAGTGTTTGGAGGTGGGTAACTGGGAAGAGAAGAGGGTGGAGAGGAAGGTGGTGCACAGAAGACATTGAAGAATATATTCAAGGAAGAAAGAGAAGTCAGCTCCTCCCCATGGGGAGATGGTCTTTATTCAGAATCAGTCAGTTGCCCCCCAAGGTGTGGACACTGGCCCAGGACATGGGACCTGCCATCCGGCTAGGCCCAAAGAGTTTCATCATTGTCTGAATCCAGGGCACAAAGCTTGAGATCCTGGTGAAGACCCGAGGAAGTTTCCCAGTTTTGTGTTGATAGCTCACAATGCCCTGTGTCACATTGTTACACACGAAGGGTCCTCCAGAATCCCCCTATGGACAGAAAAGGGAGAAATCTCAGCATAGACTCCTCTGGATTATCCCCTTTCAGGCTCATTTTCTGCCTGCTCTTTGCTTTCCTCACTAAGGGCCTGGGTTTTCAGAAGGGAAGGGGTGATTGATCACTGTTATGGTTTGGATTTGGGGTGCCCCCCTAGCTGTCACAGAAATGGGGTGGCAATGTCAGAAGCTGGGCTGATTAATCTCAGCAGTGGGTAAATCCATTGTAATGGATTTATCTGGGTCTTTACTGGGACAAAGGCCAGTAAGGTGTGGCTGGAGAAGGTGGGTCCCTTGGAGCTGTGGCCTTGGGGATTATATATGGTTCCTCCTCCTCTCTCTGTCCTGCTTCTGGCCACCACGATGTGAGAGCGAAGCCTTGCACTCTCCCTTTCTCCGCTTCCCACTGCCATGCCCTGAGATCCATGGTCCCTAGCCTCACATAGACTGAACCCCCAAACTGTGAGCTAAGAAACCTTCCTCTGAGTTATGTGGTCAAGTCTTTTAGATTATAGCTGTGAAAATGCTGACTAATACAGTCACTATTTGCCTTGGCCCTGAGTAGGAGGGAGGTGGGCAGGCTCTGTGATCCACCTGAACTAGAACCTCTGCCTGGCTCCTCTATCCCGGTCAACCCAGACCCTGGCTCTCCTTTGGTTTCCCCATGGACAAAGGCCAAGAGATTGGCTGGAGGAAGATGCCAGATGCCCACAGGCTGGGAAGAGGCCGCATCTACCCACAGGTAGACCCCAGACTAGCGGTGTGTGGGGGTGAGAGACGACGTGACTGTGTGTCACTGTCACTGGGCAGAGATTCAAAGATGGCTGTGTCCTTACCCTATCTGTAGCCTTCTTGTCCTGAGGGTTCCCCACACACAACTGGATGGAGTTGTTGTAGCAGCAGAAGATGTCCTTGCATTTCTGCTCATCCTGTACTTCCAGGTCCACTTTCTGGAGCGTGTTCGAATTTTTGCCATTAGCCATTTTCCCCCAGCCTGCCACACTGCACACCTGCCCAGGCCGCACCCAGTCCTGGCTCTTTGGCAGGGCAATGGTATTCACATATTTGTTGAGTTGAGCCTTGTATTTCAGCTGGTCAGAAAGGTGAGAGATTGCAATTCAGGCCCCGCCCCTTCAGGGAAGCTCAGACCAGGGATGAGGTTGCCTGTCCCTCTCCTGCCTGGAAAGCCTCCCAAGCCCCGTGCTATTGTACTGGGACCAGCAGGTCAGCTACTTGGAGGAGAGGAGGAAACTGAGACCCCGCATAACCTGAATGCTTCCCAGTAACCTGTGGAGGCAGACCAAAAGTCAGCATGATAGTACCTTCAGTAGCATGATGTCGTTGACCTTTGATTTTTTATTATATTCCTTGTGAGGGATGGCTTTGAGAACAGGAATTTCCTGCCAGCTGTTTTCCTTTTTGTTAATATTGTGAGCACCCAAGGTGACATTCATTTTGCTGCAAAGATGGATAGAAGTTATCTCAGTCTCTGAAAGGCAGGGTGAGGGCTCAGCCTAAGGTGAAGCAGCAGCTGAAGCAAATTGTGAGGAAGTTATGGGCAAAAGTGTGTTCTGCCTTTGTCCAAATGTGTACCGCGTTGCCCTTCTTTGCAGTGAGCAGAGGCTGGGTCTCCAGCAGCCTCCCTGCCACCCAGCCTCTTCTACCACACCCTCCAACCCTATATTCCACACTCATTTTGGGCCAGCCTGGAGAATCTCAGGGGAATTCTCATTAGTCCTTGGCTCTCTTTATGCTCAGGGACTTTCCCGAGCTATGGCCACTTGGTCAGTCCCAGGATGACAAAGACCTCACCTTCCATAACAGTGAGCGGCTGTCATCACGAAGTCTTCTTGCACCAGGAAACCACCACAGAATCTCCTGACTAACTGGATATCATAGAAATGTATAAATGCCATGTAGGGCCAGGAGTGGCGTTTGACCTCTGTACCCCATCTGATTTCCCCTGAAAGAGAAAATTTGTCCTGAATCTCTATGTTCATACAGAAACCAGAGGACCAGCCTCGTGTCTGGGAGACAGGATACTTCCTGCTGGAAGAGTCTGCGAACCTGGCCATGGGTGGGGAAGAGAGCCTTTTGTAGGGTCTGCCACACACTGAGAAGGGCTCCTGGCTTCCAGGGGCAGCATGTGGGCTCGCAACTCTTCCCTATTTATTGGTTTCTTTTGGTAAGAGATGAGGGAGCTCAGCCCTTGTTCTGAATTAGCTGAGCTTCACATACATGTTAAAGGAAAAGCATCTGAATTCACTACAGCTTGTCTGGAAGGCCTGGAGTATACTCTCTGACCAACCTTAGGTACTTCTCTGTCCAGTACTTTTCAGACACCTTGTGAACTGCTCGCTTCCAGTATTGTGCTGCTTTCTAAGGACTGAACACGATGTGACTGTGGGGCAGAATACTCAGGTTTCTCCCCATGCCCAACCCAGACATTCCAAGTCAGGCACATAAGTAAATATCTCACAAAAGCTTGTTGGAACTGGGCAGGGTGGTGCATGCCTGTAATCCCAGTACTTGGGAGGCTGAGACAGGAGGATCGCAGGTTCGAGGCCAGCTTTAGTAACTTACTGAGACCCCTAGTATCTTAGTAAGACCCTGTTTTGGAAAAAAAGGGGGGGCAGGTGTGAAGGTGTAGCTCGGAGGTAAAAATGTCCCTGGTTGCCGGGCGTGGTGGTGCACATTTGTAATCCCAGTACTTGGGAGGCGGAGACCGGAGGATCTGGGTTCGCGGCCAGCCTCAGCTACTTAGTGAGGCCCTCCGCAACTTCGTGAGACCCGGTTTCAAAATAAAGAATAAAAAAAAAAAATAGGGCCGAGTGTGTAGCTTGGAGATAAATGCCCCTGGGTTCAATCCCCTGTACTGCAAAAAAAAAAAAAATGCCCCTGGATTCAATTCCCAGTACCAAAAAGAAAGAAGGAAGGAAGGAAGGAAGGAAGGAAGGAAGGAAGGAAGGAAGGAAGGAAGAAAGGCTTGTTGGCTACACAATGAACAGTCTTCAAATGTGCTGGGTCCAGTAGCTGGGGAGGAGAGTTCCTCATGGAATATGAACTTCAGCACAGGCTTGTCTTCCTGAGGCACTGAGCCCTCAGGATAAAAAGAGAAGAGTACAAAGGATTGGAGGTCAGAGTGAGGTGGAGAGATGGGCTGGGGTTCTTTCTGGGAGCCCATCTCCATTAGACTGCAGAGACCGGACTCCGCTGCCTCAGGTTGTAAGTAGCTGTCCTATAGAGCTGCGTGGCTCATCAGCGTGGGCACAGGGTGGGGACTCTGAGTAGACGATAGGTCTTCCACTTTTGGGGGAGGGTAGTGGGGATTGAATCCAGGGGCATTCTATCTCTGAGCTTCATTCCCAGCCCTATTTTATTTTATTTTATTTTTTGATTTTGAAACAGGGTCCCACTAAGTTGCTGAGGGCCTCGTTAAATTGCTAAGGCTGGCCACCAACCTGTAATGCTCCTGTCTCAGTCTCCCAAGTACTGGGATTACAAGTGTGTGCCACTACCATGCCACGCTTTTCATTCTTAACCCAGCTCACAGCTCCTGGGATAAAGATGTCCGATCTTAGGTTTGGAGAATGGAAATTATAGCCCTAATTTTCAGCTATTCCCCTCTACTGGTGTCCTGTGCTATCCTAATGATAAGTCACTTTCAAGGTGATAGGGATGTGGAAGACATTTTCTATAATTTCTGTGCACTATTTATCCACTAATAGAGCCAGGGTTCAGCAAACATTTGGGGATGGAGCAAGTCTAGGATGGATCTCAGAGATAGCCTGCCTGGGTGCTGTAGAGGCATCCGTGCTGCCAGACACCAGGGCTGGGGACAGTCACTTACTTCCTTCAGTGCTGAAGGGTAGGATGGTCACCAAGAAGAACAGGAGAGACAGCATCTTCCCCCAGTCTGATCAGGTCTGAAGTGGCACTTGCTCGCTCCTCTCAGCTTTTTAATCCCTGAGGTGAAGTAATGAGGTCAGGCTCTGTGACCACTAATTTCCTCCTGACTCTTAGTGATTTTCAAGATACAGCTTTCACCATCTGTCTCCCCTTCCCACAGAAAGGTGTGTGGCGAGTGTGTTGCAAGACCCACAATTCTAGGCCATTGCTGGTGAGCGTGACCACCATCTTTAGGAGGAGTATTGGACTCTCAGAAGGGTGGAAGAGACTACTGGGGGTGGGTGTGTTGGCATTAAGCAGATGTGGGGTCTCCTTCCCCTTGGTCAGATTCTGCTGAATTGATCATGGGATAGAGTAGCAATTTTGAGTCTATTCCCTAAACTAGCATCCTCCATCCAATCCTACCCTTTTTGTAGAGCTTATTTTTTTTAAGAGCCCAAGAATTTTCAAGAATTCCTAAGTGCCAAACACTGGTTTCTTCTAAGATACGCTAGCCAAGAGGCTAGTCATGCAGTCACTTCTTGATCGCTGTGAGCACTGGCAAGCCGTTGAGGATGGGGTGAGGAGTGGAGTGAGGATGGAGTGGTAGTGGGATGTTGATGGCAGTACTAGGAGATATGGAAATTCTGGAACAAGAGAGCTTCAGAGGAGGGATAGAACAGGCAACTGTGCTCGAGTGCATTGTGTGGCCCCAGCCATTCTGATAAAGTCGAGGTTCTTCTCCATCTCTTGGTGTTTCAAAGGTCTGAAACACCTCAGTATCCAAGTAGCTGGGGACATGTAAGTAGACACCAAGAGAAGAAACAAAGGTTTGCCACTCATTCTAAGTTTCTCGCTTCACTCTTGTCCTACCTGCCTAGGGGACCAGATAATCTGTGGTGCAGGTAAAGCTTTCTTCCTGCCTCTGGTGAGGAGTCAGCCATAGCTTCCCCTGCAGGTCCCTGTACCCAGGTGCTTGGAGACTGTTAGCTTTTGAGTGTAACATTTCAAAGTATGTTTCTCCATGTACTATAGTCAGCCTGACATTTTAGATTACTTTTCTTGGTTCTTTTATAATTTAACATAGGTGCAAGAAGGCTTCTGAAAGCTTATGTGGAGCTGGGCATAGGACTTACACTGCATTTGCATCTGTGGGATCAGTCATTACGCCAAAGTTGGAATACGTCAAGTATGCTCTCACTCTTATTCTCTGCCACAGGCATGACTGTTCCTAATAGGGGATATTCTTGCCTTGGTATCTTTGCTAATTTTCCCTCATTCTCCTCCCCCACAATTTGCAAATCATAAGTATATTTAGCAATGTTGGGATGATTTATTAAATACCTGTATGTTGGCATGTTGGGTTACTAAGCATTTACTAAAATAAAATTTATGAAGTTTTATAAGCATAGAAAATCAAAGATGATAGATTATAACCTTTCCCCTAAAGCAGTTGTTCATCATTTGAGCACAGCCTGTCACATAGAACTGTGTTTTCACAATTTCTGCGGCTGATTTTTTGTATCTTTGATGGCGCTATCACATTTTTCTGATAGATAATTTTCCTTTCAGTCATTGTGACACTCTCGGCTGTCACATGTGGCTCAGGCGCCTGTTTTCCCAGGGTTTCCTGAGGACCAGTTAACAATAGCAGGCGGTTGTGTCTGTGTGCTCCCCTCTGGCTTCTGTCTTGGTGGACTCCCACCGACCTGATCACTCTGTTGCTCTAACCAAGGGCAGAAGCCTCTGTGTTTGAGCTCAGCCATTGTGTAGGCAGAGAAGTTTGGTTGCTTTTGTGAGATTTTTACTAACAAACTTGCCATTGTGTAGGCAGAGAAGTTTGGTTGCTTTTGTGAGATTTTTACTAACAAACTTGTAATTGCCTTAGGACTTTGTGAACAGAAAGAAGGAAAATAATCAAAGCCCAGACATATGCTGGATGCTATATGGAATGCATCATAAGGAGAGTTCCAGAAAGAAAGTTTGAAAAAATAACGGATGAACATATATCAAATTTGATGGAAAAGAATCAGTTATGTGCACCCATGGATCCCAGTGAATTCCAAGTAGGATAAATTCAGAAAAATGGACAAGGTTTCCCCATGCCCTCTTCCCTCACACTTGAACTCACCTTCTCCTCTCCAGCCCAGCCCTCTCTTCAGACAGTTCCTCTGGGCCAGTCTCACCCATAGCTGTGGCTTCAGCATCATGCCTATGAGGAGAAAGGTGGATTGGAGGTCCTGCTGGGGAGTGTGTGATACCTGCCAGATGTGGGGCCTCTTCTCCTTGGCCTAAATGTTCAAAAGGAAAAAGAAGCCCAGCCATGCCTTCCATGTGCAAGGGAGGTTGCTGCCTGCTTCCTCCAAATAACATCTGATTTCATTAGATTAGTTCCTTTTATATTACAAGAGATTCTTTAGAATTAAAAAAAGAAATTGTGGCAAAATACATGAAACACAAAATTTACCATTTTAATTGTTTTTATGTGTGTAGTTCAGTGACGGTAAATACATTCATATTGTTGTATAACTGTCACCACCACTCTTCGTAGACATCTTTCATCTTCCCAAATTGAAACTCTGCACCTGTGTGAGAATATCTTTCCACTGTCCTCCCACCCCCAACCCTGGCACACATCATGCTATGTTGTGTCTCCATGGATTTGCTAGAGATTGTTATATAAATACAAGAGTCTCCAACATGGGCATACCTTATATCTCATACCTGATCATTACCTTATTTATCAATCAGAGCCTACTAGACAGTGAGAAAACTCCACGCACGCTCAGGACTGTGGTGATGCAGAGACTGGTCAAGTGAAGGGGACAGTGAAGAGGACAGGGGCAGAGCTGGGGAAGGGCTAGGTGATCACACATAGCCCTCTGTCTTCAACCACGAGGGTGACTCTACTAGGAGGCAGTTTTTCCCTACATTCTCCTGAGCGTTTTCAGATGGAATAGAGACGCCCGGGTCCCTGTACTTTTGGATGTTTTTGGAAGATAAAGAAAGAGATAAGAAACAAATTTCTTCCTCTGGGTGGGAAGTGAATGTCCTCAGAGTCAACTGAGAGAGGTTTGAGGCTTGTTCAGATAGCTCCTGTTCTTATTTCCAAGGAAAGAACAGCTCCAGTTAAGGGTGATTACTACCACGTGGATGTTTCTCCTGTTTTTCCTATAAAACTCACTATCCTGAGTACAATGGTGTCTACAATGGAGATATTTGTGGTATCGCTTCCAGAAACCAAACCCCAGCCCTTAATGTCTACTGGGCTGCTGCTCACTAGGTCAGAGGATTGGATCTCCTTCCACTGGTCTGGTTTTTTCATCACCTGACAGGTTAGCTCAGCTGGAGGCTGTGGCTAGGAGGTCCCAGTCTTGGGTTATAAGGTGACTTCCCAAAAGAGAGGATCATGGGAGATGAATGGACTCTAGACCACCTGCAGAGAGTATACGTGGAGCGGAGGTGTTTGCTGGGAGGAGAGTAGACTGGCACTGAAAGGACAGTGAGAATGATCGTTGTTCCAGATTAAGGGCTGTCAGGTTGCCAGGTACAGATTTCTCTTCGTGGTTCCAGAACTGGGACATAAGAAGTAAAAGGACAAGAAAACAGAGTAAATATTTACTGATACCTTTTGCACACCAGGTAATTTGTAAGAAACTTGATGTGTACCGTATCCTTTTAGCCCGAGAATCTTTTGGAGATTCCTTACTCCAGAGATGAAAAATGGACCCTCCTGGAAGTTAAGTCACTCGAAGAGTCACACTAACATAGGGAATCCTGCAGAAAAAACTTGGGTTATTGGAGCACTACCACTTTTACTGAGATGTACAGATGGCTGGAGGTCCTATGGAGGCAAATTTCAGCTCAGAGGAAGGAGAGGGGAATGGTCTCTTGGTCTCACCTGAGACATTCTCTCCAGATACATATGAGAGCAGCAGGCTGCATGGCCATGTGGTTAGATGTTGAGGGCTGAGACCTGTCTTAGAAGCACACTGAGATTATCATCTTGGACCAGCCCAGTTTGGATACATGGTATCTGGCTGGGTGGGATCTGTCCGCAAACGGACACATTCCAAGGGACCTGGTGTAATCTTCAAGGTGTGGTCTTTGATGGCGTCTCCACCCAGTAATGGTTAATCCCTCCTTCCCCTAAGTTTATCATAGGTTTGCCTCGCTGACCTTCTTTACTGTAACCTGAGAAAATTGCTGATTTCTGTATTTGATTAACTTTTCAAAGTTCCTATAAAAATAAGGCCCTGGCTATAGAGCTGCGGGAGAACTTGCCATCTCTATCTCCTCCCCGACCCCCCGATTATTAAATGTAACTATTTTTGCAAATTACTATATCAGACTTCGTGTTGATTCGTGCGAGAAGACCATTGTTAGGAAGCTGCTTGATGCAGCGACCGTCTGTGGCTGGATCCACAGACTTTAGGAAGCTGTCTGGGCAGCGACCGTCTGTGGCTGGGGACCATAGACAGTTTTGTCAGGAAGCTGCTTGGCGCAGCGACCGTCTGTGGCTGGTGACCATAGACAGTTTTATCAGGAAGCTGCTTGGTGCAGCGACCTTCCGTGGCAGGAACCACGGAGTAGATCGTCCGCCGGAGCTACCGCGGAGTTACCGCAATAGTTAGAGGGGCTGGGAGAGAGGAGTGTGAGGCACATCTGATTGGAGAGTGGGAGAACAGTGGAGTTCTGCCCCTGTGGTGGACTTATTGAGTGGCTGTGCAGTCACTTCCGTTCTGGGCCTTCTGTTTTCACAAGGCTGGTTAGTGTCTGTCAGCACCTTTAGAATTTTTACTTTCTTTGACAGTGAGTATTTGACTTAGGTAAAAATTGAACCCACAGCAATTATTTAGGACAGACGGGCAGTGTGATTAAATGGTGTGGGGCAGGCATCTCGATTCCTTTCTTCTCCTCTCCTTCTAGGCAGCTCCACGATTTGAATGCCATGAGACATGTTGAAACCTGATTGGCAAAGAGCTGGTCCACCAGGGCAGCCCTGCACACACAATGTGAAGAGGAAAAACTGGAGAGCTGTAAACTAAGTCCTGGAAGTCAAACAACCTGCTGTTGCTAAGAAGTAGAATCTTGAGCCGGACGTGTTGGCGCACGCTTGTAATCCCAGTACGTGGGAGGCTGAGACCGGAGGATCCGGGTTCGCGGCCAGCCTCAGCTACTTAGTGAGGCCCTCTGCAACTTAGTGAGACCCTGTTTCAAAATAAAGAATAAAAAATAGGGCTGGGGGTGTAGCTCGGAGGTAGAATGCCCCTGGGTTCAATCCCCAGTACCAAAAAAAAAAAAAAAAAGTAGAATCCTAAGGATTGCATGCTCAAATGTTTTTGGAGTAAAGTCAAAGGGGGCTGGTCCCTGTCCACAATGGCCAGGTTTGTTCCCACCGCTGAGCCCTGTAGCTACCAATTAGAAGGCGGGTAATGAGTGTTCACTTGCTGAGGACATGAGTAGCGATCTCCAATCCTGCTGTAGAGGCATCATCTCCAGCACAGAAGGCCACCGTGGACAGTTGACCAGTGGTGGGGATGGGACTTCATCAAGATTTCAGGCTGCCAGCTGTGATCAGGTAGACAGGCTGACGTAGGCAGAAGCTGCTGAGCGAGTGGGTGGCAAATGATTCTGAGCCCACGCCAAGACTCTGGGGTGACCTGGGCTAGATGAGAAACACTGAGTGTGTCTCCAGGTCTGGGAACATATCTCAAGGCTCTGATCTGAGGGCAGGGTGGGGACTGCAGCCTGTCATTTCCTGAGACTCCTGCATGGAAGATAAGGGGAGCTGGTAGGCAAAACAGAGGTGGGACTGCAGCCTAGAGGAGAGGTCCTGCTGGAGCTGGTACCAGGTGACCAGGGAGGAACCTCAGGCGAAAGGCAGGCCTCCTGGAATCATACAGTTCCTTGCAGTGGAGGGTAGGGCGGGAGGTGAGGGCTAATGATCTTCCTCCCCTTTCTAAGCCTATTGAGTCTGAAGAAGAGGGATTTAGAAAGGAGAAAAACACATCTTTCAGGGATCCCAGGGAGACAGACCCTAACCAATAGGGATGGGCAGAAAGTCTAGGCCTTTATACATGCTGGTAAGATGGGGCCAGCTGTGAACTGGAGGCTTTCTGAGAAGTGTTCGGAGGTGACCAGGAGGAGTGAAGAGGAGGGTAGAGAGGGAGGAGGTGGACAAAAGTTGTCAAGAAAATATATTCAAGGAAGAAAGACAAGTCAGGTCTGCTCTTAATTACTGTGTTTATGAGAGGGAGAGGGAGAGGGAGAGGGAGAGGGAGAGGGAGAGGGAGAGAGAGAGAGAGAGAGAGAGAGAGAGAGAGAGAGAGAGTTTGGCATCTTGGGCATCCCTCCTGGTCCAGGTCTGTGTCTCCAGTTCTACCCCAGCTCTTTAGCATCTCTGGAGACTCAGAAACAAGGTTCATAGGCTGAATGGGGGCCTTCTGTGAACTTGGCCAACCAGTTCTGTACATTGTGGATAAGGGCCTTCTCCAGATGGCCCTGGGATCTTCCCGTCTCAGGGACACTTGCCTGTGAATTATCTTTGTTTTTTTTTTTTTACCCATACCTGTGGGGCTCACCACAAGCCTGCACAGGGCTATTGTCCTTGTACCACCAATGCACATCCCTTCCTGGAGAAAGTCTAGAATCATGCTGTGGGCCAGGAGCCCCAGGTGGTATCACTGTGTGCACCCATCTCCACCTAGTCTAGTCCTAGGGCAAGAGGAGGGACTGTACAGGTGTGGGGTTTGTTGTCTCAATTTCAGGTGCCTAGCCAGGGCAGGCAATTCTTGGGGGCTGAGATCCTTCCCTCCCACTGGCTTTCCATCTCAGAGGTTGGCCCGTGCTTTCCTTGTCTCCTGAGGGCTGTCTCAGGCCCCCGATCACCTGGAATTTAAGAAAGGAGTTTCCATCCTCCTGCTCTCTGCTTCTTATGGGGCCTTGGGCTTGGTGTCTCTGACCGTGGCTGTATCAGGACTGTTCCCCTTATATGAGATGGTGACAAGAATGATTATGCCTAAGACATAAGAGACCAGATTGAGTTATTCCCATTTTTTTCCTAGACAGGACTATTTCTAAAATAGTGATCCATCCTAATGGTGCTGTTCATATAGCACTGTCTCTGTTGAAAAGGTTTTGTAGAATTCTGTATATCACAGTGCTGGGTCATAATGTATCTGTGGGGTCCTCTGAAAATACTATCGAAATAATGCTGATAGATATAATGAAATAATGGCTGGGAGCCATGCTACCTCAGTTTTGACTCCATTCTTCATTTGGCTGATTGCATGTACTCTTGAGAGATTTATTGCCTTTTTTTAAACAAAGAAATTTCCCTGAGCTCTGAAGCGCAGCCCTGCACTGGCCCCTGGGCCCCACTCCCTGCCCACAATCTTCCGAGGCCACCTGCACCCAGGCACTTCACCCTTATTATCAATCACTGCCCCTTAGTCGCCGCCTCCTCCTCCTCCTCCTCCTCCTCCTCC
>PVJS01028738.1:0-25291 GCA_004027185.1 Glis glis | reverse complement strand
TCCGATCTGCGTTCTACCTCCGCGCTACGCCCCCGGCCCTATTTTTTATACTTTATTTTGAAACCGGGTCTCACGAAGTTGCGGAGGGCCTCACTAAGTACAGAGAGAGAGAGAGAGAGAGAGAGAGAGAGAGAGAGAGAAACAGGGAGAGAGAGAAAGAGAGAGAGAGCTGAGGCTGGCCGCGAACCCGGATCCTCCGGTCTCCGCTTCCCAAAGTACTGGGATTGCAAGCGTGCGCCAACATGCCCGGCTTTATTTTATTTTAAATACATTTATTGGTGCATTATAGTTTCACATCATAATGTAGTTCATAGTGATAGTGACATACATGCACACGACACTTATATACAGTTTTTAGCAATTTAATGGTGTGCACAAGATATCAACTATGCGTTATTTGGGGAATTGGGATATTTGGAGTATTCTTTGGAACATTCTGGATGAATCGTATTGAAATTGGCATGCTTTATCAGTGAAATCCTTCACTGATCTTTAAGATTTTAGAGTGCAGTGGGGTGCCATTGGCCTCACTGCTATAAAGACAGTGATCCTTGCTACCATCCTGATACTTAATTAAAGTAGAAAATGAAGTTCATCATTCCATTTGTGTCTTATTACCTATTACCATTGCCTAATTCCTTAAAAAAGCGAACACACACACACACACACACACACACACACACACAGATTGTGCAATTCTCTTTATTGTTTTGCAGAGCAAAATTGTCACAGTATCACAATTGTTTAAATTGATCCATTTCTTTCTCAAAGTATGTACTTCTTTTTCCTCAGCAACACAAGGCACTCTATAGGTAACAACTCATTTAGATCTTTCAAATTCTGCAGAGAGTTGTAGGCAATAAGTAGTATATCCAATTTACAGGGAAGACAATTGAAATAGAGTGATGTCGTGAATTGCTGGGAGTCACAGAGCTCAGAGATGATGGAGCTCAGAATGGACTCTGCGTCTCCTGACTCCCAATTAGCTCTCTGCCCACTAGATCACATCCCCTGCTCCTCAGTCCTTGGGAAATAGATGATAAATTTTATATAAGCTTGACTCTCAGTTATGTACAGTTTATAATGGGTACCTACAGATGCTGGTTTACATGCATACTGCTGCTCCCAGTGAGCTGTGGTGTCTGCAGTGTCCTTGTTGCTCTCTTGTTGCTGCTGGGGCAGAGGCAGGAAGAAGGTCAAATAGGAAAACTGATAGAAGCAAAAGGATGTTGGATGTGGGAAACACACAACTTGGAAAATCTGTGGGAACAGAACAATAGATATAGAGTTGGATGGTCAAGACTGTAACAGCCTCTATTTGTGCAGATGGATATGAATTGAGATGGAATTTCATACTTACATATCATTTCCTACAGACAAGCATGGAAATAAATATACATAAGGGCAAATCTAAACCACACAATAAGCAAGCGACATTTGAAGCTGAAGCTTTTGTTCTGCAAGGAGATTGCCCTTCCAGTGCACAGGCAGATTTTAGGCGAGCTACTGAGTCTCTATTATCAAAGTTGGAAGCATATTATACTAATGACAGGACTTCCAAATGAGCACAATGACAGTTTAAGCAACTATATCACAAGGTTCCACAGGAAGATTGTCTCAAGTGTTCAGATTTCACAGAAGTAGTAATTTGGTCATGGTGCCTTGGAGGTATAAAAGGTAGCATGCTCATTGTTAGCAGAGTAAACCATTACGGTGCTGTTTTACTTATAATTACCTTTATTTTGATTTCTTGATGTTTTCTAATCTATCTTCTTGAAGATTGGCATTGTGTTGTGCTATTTAGTATAAGAAATTGTAGATATAATTTATACGGGCTTATGCTATGCAATCTTATTTTTCTGTTGTTTGTATACTTGGAAGTATTTAAAATTTGTTTTTTTTTCCCCCAGAAGATAAGGTTGTGTGTGGTGGCACCCGCCTATAATACCAGTCCTTGGGAGGCTGAGATGGGGATTTCAGATTCAAAGCTGGCTTTAGCATCTTAGTAATATCCTCAGCAACCTATACCCTGTTTCAAAATAAAAAGTAAAAGAGGTCTGGAAATGTATCTCAGAGGTAGCCTACCCCTGAGTTCAATTCCCAGTACCAAAAATAAATAAATAAATAAATAAACTTAAAACATGAGATATATATTTCATTTTAAGATTTATTTATACTAGTGATAACTTTACAAAGTATAAAATTGCACAAAAATAGTAAATGTTGCAGAAAATAGAAATGATATACATGATCTCTCAAAGGGGATTCCGGTAGGATCATTCATGACTGAGCTGTGTATATCATCAACTACAATATCCCCAGCCCCTACAATATTTCTGCATGGTCAGCTCCAAGTCAGTATCTAAATGAAGCACAGAAAAAAAGCCACCTATCAGTGAGTTGCAGAATTCCAGGGAAGAAATGAGATGAGGAAAGTAAATATAAAAGCATCCATTATCATACTTGAAGGAGGACATAAGAATTGTTTGTTAGGTAGACGAGCTTTTTTAATCTGATTAAAAGCTGTGAGGAAGGGTCTAAGGTAGGAGAGCCCATGGATAAGAGAGAGGGATGGGGATAAGACAAGACTCCTGGACAAATAGGAAGGGTCTTGAAGCAGAAGGAAAGACTTTGGATCCCAGGGAAAGAGGAACACTTCTTCTGTCCACTCAATAGTGGAAGGGAAAGGAGAGACCGCACATAAGACTGATCCGTTGAGAGAGATCCTGGATGGTGCACGCTGTATTGGATCTTCTCTGGGGAGTGAGCAGAAGTATTCACTGTAGGGGTGTGGAGGTACTGCAGCACTGGGGAGGGTTGGTTGGCTTTTGCTTGAAGATGTGAGTGTGAGTTCTCCCCTGGGACAATCAGCAGAGCCTCAGCAGCGAGGCTATGTGGAGGAGGAGGTCCAGAGGGGTCGGTGGAGAGGTGGTCACGTAGCCACAGCACGGGCTGGGTGGTTCCACAACCAACAGTGCCCAGATGATGGCAGGATGTGGGCAGAGAGGAGTACTAGAGGCTCATAGTGGAGTCTTCAGTAAAATAGGGAAATGACAGGGAGTATAGATGAAAAGATAAGGATACTTAGTAACCTGTTGCATAAATTGCATGCATACTCCAAAAAGTTTAATTAACAATTCACACAAGAACAGGTCTTAAACCACCAATGTGTCAAAAACTGTAGTAAACCTATTTTCATATTTACTAAATAAATACTTGTCATTTTAGTGTATGTTTTCTTGTACAAATATATGTATACGAGAAAAAAACACAAAATTATTTCTAAGAATGCAAATTTGCCATCAAATTAGAAAGATGACCTAAGCTGTAGTTATTTGTACAAATAGAATAATTTCTTACAACCTGAGATTACTTAACGCCGTCACCAACTATAATCCTGTTTGTGTGGCACTTATATAAATAAATGATCTCATACATGTATTCTGAGTGTTGTATCAGAATTCACATTTCATATTTATTTAAAGCTCTTTGTGAAATGCAATAGCAAATACTAATAATAAAAGTTATTTTGGTTACTCTCTGCTTAATAATCTTATGATATTATCCATGTAAATAAAGCTTCAAGTTGGTTATTTTTTCAATTGTTTAGGGAAGCAAAGGAAGAAAAATTATAGACAGTTTTTATATTTTCAAGTGTGAGTTAACTAATTTTCACATCTGTTAAGCCAGAAATAGAATGATTACTTCAAAGTTTATAAATCTGCTAGATCAGTACATTCAACAAAAGTTTTACAGGAGTCCCAGAAATACCTACCTTCCAGTGAACTCAACTTCTTGACTCCTTGGAGAACCAGATTTGCATTTCTGCATTGCTAATTCTGGTAATGTGAAAATATTTTGCATTGATAAGGACTTTTATTAATGCAAAACAGACTTCTGCCCTACTTCTACATGGTTTTAATATTAATAACAATATGCCTGAGATTATGCCACATTTCAATGTCAGTAAAATTGGTGGGTGGAACAACACATGAATAAATTATTCACGTACAAACAAGAACATTTCTGTTTTTCAAAAGCAGGCCATTTGGGGAATTATAGGTATAGGTGAGATAAAAACAAACTGAATAGAATACAGCAGCAAGAGGAAAAGAACAGAAAAGTTGATTGCAAGTATTGTGTTCCACTAACTTGCATGGGCGTCATAAACATGGAATCAGTCGGTTTGTGATATTAAACTTCATAGATGTTTAAAGAAATTGAAAATAGTAAAGTCTAACAGACAAATGCCAATCTGATCCCACTCTACTCCAGTGAGTAAATATTTAGTGAGGACCTACTAAGTGCCAGCCACTGTGGAAAGTGCTGATAATGCAAAAACTCATAGAATGGGGCTTCTGGCTTGAAGTGGAAGGTGTTACACATGAGCATCTCCCTAACATACACACATATCACTTCAGTAAACCTGCTTTGTGAAACTGGAAATGAAGAAAACTATCAGGTTATTTTATTCCTATGCTTGTAAAGATGGGCAAAAATGCTTATGTGTATGTTTTGACATAAAATAATTATACATGCTGAGGAAGTACAGTGTGATAACTTGGTCCATGTATATGATGTGTAATGATCAAATAAGGGTAATTAGTGTTTCTATCTTCTTAGATATTTATCATTTCTTGGTATTAGGAATCTTCAAATTCCTCTCCTGGTTTTCTGTGATATAGTTCACAATAATATGTTGTTGTGAACTATAGTCACCTTACTGTGCTGTAGAACATTAGAATTTATTCCTCCCGCGTAACTGTACTTTGGTACCTATTATCCAACCTCTTTCTAGTCATCTTTCCCCTTACTCTTCCTAGTCTCTTGTGACCACTATTCAACCCTTTACTTCTATGAAATCAAATTTTTTATCTTCTACATATAAAAGAAAATATGTGCTATTTGTCTTTCCATGTCTGGTTTATTTCACTTAACATAATGTCCCCCAGTTTCATCGATGTTGCCAAAAATGATGGGGTTTTCTTTTTCAATATGGCTGAATAATATTCCATTGAGTATAGATACCACATTATCTTCATCCATTCATCTGTCAATGGACACCTAGACTGATTCCCTGTCTTGGCTATCCTGGCTTCCAGGAATAGTGCTGCATCAAATAGAGATGTAGGTATCTCTTTGATACACTGATTTCATTTCCCCTATTGGGATAGCTGGATCATATATAGTTCTGCTTTTAGTTCTTTAAGGGATCTTCATTCTGTTTTCCATAAGGGATACACACTGTATAAGAGCTCCCCTTTCTCTGTATCCTTGCTCACATTTATTATTTTTTGTTATTTTGATTATAGCCATTATAACTGAAATGACTTAATTTTCTTATCCTGGTTTTGATTTGAGCTTCTCTGATGATTAGTGATGTTTGCATTTTTTCATATACTTATAGAATGTTTGTGTGTCTCTCTCTCTCTCTCTCTCTCTCTCTCTCTCTCTCTCATTACTGTGGATTGAATCCAGAGGCATTCTACCTCTGAGCTACACTCCCAGCCTCATTTTATTTTTTATTTTGAAACAGGGTCTCACTAGGTTGCAAAGTTTCTCACTAAGTTACTGAGATTGGCCTTGAACTACAATCCTCCTGTCTCAGCCTCCCAAGAACTGGGATTACAGGCATGCACCACCATGCTTGGCTTGCATATCTCCTTTTGAGAAATGGCTATTTAAATCATTTGCTCAGTTTTAAATGGGATTATTTCTTTATGTGCTGTTGGGTTTTTTGAGTCCCTTGTATATTTTGGATATCAACCCTTTGTTGGAAGAACAGTTTACAAATATGTTTTCTCATTCTGTAGGCTGTCTCTTCATTCTGTTCATTGTTTCCTTTGCTGTGCAGAAGCTTCTTAGTTTGAGACGATCCCATTTGTCCACTTTTGCTTTTGTTGCCTTGACTTTTGGAGACTTAGGCTGTTTCCTATTCACATATCATGAAGTATTTCTCCTGTGTATTTTTCTAGTAGTTTCCTAGCTTTAGGTCTTACATTTATATCAGATATTTGATCCATTTTGGGTTGAGTTTTGGATTATGAACATGCTTGAAAAATGTGAGTTATTTATAGATAAATGTGAAATGTTTATAGATTCTGAAAATTTAGTTTTTATTTTATTTTGGCATAATCATTATCTCCCTGTTTCATATGCCTATGACTATAGCTCCTTATACACAGTCGGATTTCTATTAGTATTTTTTAAAGAATCAGGAAATATAATGAAGAATGGACAAACATTAGAAATCTATATCATAAAATGCTTATCTCAGAGAAGTATGTGGATTATGCAAAGAAAGGACATAGTACGAATATATAAACTCAGGAAAAATATCCAAGAATAAAACATAACCTCACTATGATGAATAATTACAATGCACCTGTGAAAGTATAAAAATTAATATAAAAAACATAACTCCTGAGAACCTTTGCTTGAAGTAATGAATGGTCTGACAGAATTATGTCAATGTACTTTCTTGAAATGCAGTTTAGCATGTCTGAATTATATTCCTCCTAGATGAAAGAAAAATAATACTGAGTTTTTCCTATAAGGGCAAAATATAAAAATTGGGGCTAATGTATGAGTGAAATTATCTTACTGGCAAAAATAAAAAGTACTTCTGAGTTTTGTGAAAAGAAGTTAAAGAAAAACATTCAGATTCATAAGGAAAGAGGTCATTTGACCCCACTGACCACTCTGGTAATGTTGTGTCATTATATCATTCCTTTAGAATGTATTGTGAATTTTGAACAGTTATGCCTCTTCTCAGGAACCTGCCATGAAGGTTAAAACAACATATCACTTCCTTGCTTTAAGCCCTTCTAGAGCTCTCCATTTCCTCATGGTAAAGTCTTAGCAAGGGTTATGCCCACAGCCTTAAGTACCTAGTGTCCTTCTACCCTTCAGCTTCAACTCTGATCCCTTTGTACCTGTCTCCAGGGCAACCAGACTGACTGCTCCTCTTTCAGTACCTCCAGCAGGCCCAGCATCCTCACAGCTCTGGATGTCAGTGCTTCATGGTCCATCTTCCTGGCCTGGAACACCCCCCACACCTGCCCCAGCTCTACCTGGCTGACTTGTTGCTGTCCTCTGTGTTTCCATTTACATTTTACTTCTCTGCAACATCAAGGACAAAGTAGATTCCAAGAGTTGAGGACAGACGCTATGTATTTTTTACTTACTTCTGAAACCTCAGCCTCTCCCCCAGGACAGGTACTTACTTATAATATCATTCATTCATTCACTATTCACTCATTCAACAAAAATATGTTGAAATCTCTTAAAAGCTAGGTATTGCTCTAGGTCTGGGGAATAGAGTGGTAAATTAGATAAAGTACTTCCTTGTGGATCTAGTAAGGAAGAGTCACGAGATAAGCTTATTTTAGAAGATGATAAAAGCTATGAAGAAAATAAATCATAGAGAGGGTGAAATGTTCTCAGGATGTAACTTGAGCTGATAATTAAGCATGTAAATGAGATATAGCCATGTGGTGTACTGAAGATAGGGCAGGCCTGTAAGAGATAGTAACATGTGTCCAGGCCTTGAGAACAGATGGGCTAAGCATAGCCCACGGACAAAAACAAGGCCACCGTGGCTGGAGCACAGAGTCCAAGTGTGGAATGATGGGTCATGCAACCTGAGAGGGGCAGGAGACAGTGCTTGTAGGACAACGTAGATCACGGTGCCAGTTTTCAATTTTGTGTGAATTACTCTGAGGCCCCTGGAGATTTTTGAGCATGATTTGATTCATGCCCCAATAAAGTCACTCTTGTTATTGCTTAAAGAATGAAAAATAGGGAGATAAACTGGAGCTGGAAGCCCGCTGTTACAGCAGTCTTGACAAGAGATGGCGTGGCTGGGACTAGGGCTGGGCAATGAGAAATGGTTGGATTCAGTATCTCTATGAGGAGTAGAAAGACTTGCTGGTAAATGGAAGGTGAAGTGAGGTAGGTTAAGAAAATCTCTGTGAATATTTGCCTAATTATATCTCATTGTTGAAATTGGAGAACTGTTCAGAAAGAAAATCTTCAATTTTATCATTTCCAAAGATGTTCCGTTTGTCATAATTATGCTCGCAGTTTATCTCTGCATTTTTAATTCTTTAAGTAATAACAAGATTAAGAACCAGGACTCTGAAATTAAGCTGCCTGGATTTGCAATCTGGTTCTACCCCTGAAGTGACTTTTTAAACTTATGCAACTTATTTAACATGTCTTTGTCTCTTTTCTTACCTATAAAGTGGAGATGGTAGAATTATGCTGTTATGCAAACTACATGAGTTATTATATGCAAAGCATTTAGAAATTTGGCATATTATAAATACTGAAAAAACTATTATATTATTATCTATTTTGAGAGGAATTTTGTGGTGAGTCCATGAAGAAAGATATCTTTTCTATTCTTGAAGATTAGTATCTTTAATTCTTATAAAATGTTGGTAAACGGATTGTGGGTTCACATTGTCACTACATCGAGGTCCCAAACTGGTCCATAGGAGTTCAGGTAGGAGGCCTTTTCCCTAGGCCTATCTCCTAATTCATCAGGGACTTTTCTACTTATCCCCCACCCCAATTCAACATGGAGACATCCCTGGAATTGAGGGGATTAGAAAGCAACTTCAGAGTACCTCCAGTCACATGCCTCCAAAGCCCTCGGAGACCCTTCAAAGATTGGGGTTCTCGAGAAGCCAAACATCGATATTGATTAGCCTTTACTTTACCTGAAACCAATACCAGAGTGAAAATTAGGGGATGTATTCTGTTGCCTCACTGATGGGCTAGGCCAGGAGGTCCAGTGTCAGAGAAGTGTCCATGAGGAAAATAATGCAGGCAGCCACCAAATGAAAATGAGAAAGCATCCGAAGTGTTTTGAGATGAGAAAATAACTCACTGTGCCTTTCATGAAATCTCAAAGTGTGGGTCAGAACTGTGTTTCACTGGATTTCAGGAGGATGTAGTCAAAATGTCGCCCAGGGCTAAGGACTCCTCTGAAGAGATGGTTGGAGGAGGATCTATTTCCAAACTCGTGTGATATCTTCAGAATTTCAGTTGTTCCAGTACTGTTGGACTGAAGGTTTGGTGGCCGGGACCTATGGCCCCTACAATGTGTCAACTTGCTTTATCAAAACCAATAAGGTCTTCTACTAAGACCATTGTCACAGTCTTAGGTACCACAATCACAGAAGTGACATACTACAACTTTTACATATTCTATCAGCTAGAACCAACTCTTGTTGAGTCTACAGTCAAGAAAAAGATATTACAAAAAATTGTGAATGCCAGGAGACAGGGGTCATTGTAGAGCTTAAAATCTTCCACAATTATTCTTTGTTCAGAACACTAGTAAGAACTTTCCACTCCCACCCCCTTTTTTCCTCTCTTCTCTAATGCTACTCTCAAACCTTCAATTTGGCTTTCTTTGTTCTTTTGCATATGCTCTATATGTTTGCTAGGCCCTAGTTATTTTTCTCAGTCAAGTTCCATTTCTTTCATCAGACTATGTATTCATTTCCCCATCCTTGTGGTAACTAGCACATGGCTGATGGTTCCAGGCCATATTTGCATATTTCCCAATGAATCTGAAGTAATAATGCAGATCAAATTACTAGTATAGATTTGGCTAGAACATGATATTAAAATAATGAACTTGACTCTTATTACAGTCATATTCTTCCTTCTGCTCTTCTAAATTATGAAGCATCCAGCTCCAACTTCTTTGTCTTCCACATATTCTGGCCACCCCCATCTCTAAGCTATTTCTTTTGTCCTCTTCTCTAGCCATAATCCCCACCCTTCCATCTACCATAATTTTGCTCTGGTTTTAAGCCTCAGTTAAAGTGTTATGAATGAAATTTCTCCCTTTATAAGCTTGCTAATTTCTCCTTTTTCTTAACTAACAAACTATCAACAAAATATACCACCCAAATTATCACTTGACTGTAAATTATTTTGAAACAGTATCCAATTGTTTGAAATTCATGAGTCTCTTTTCTCCAATAAGACTGTAAGTTCTTCAATCAGTATGGCTCACTATATTTAAGTAAATATTGTCCCAAAGTCTTTCTTAGGGATGTCATGTCTTATACTTAGTCCCTATGCTTAGTAGCTAACATTTGATTGAGTACATACAAATTAGTCAATAAATGATTATTGATTTGTTATGTGTAACTAACAAATATTTAATCATGTATATAATTCATTTCATATACATTCAACATCTTAAAATAGAAAAGGCTGCACTTCTTGAGAATTTCTATCTACTATAATGTATGAAAATAGAAAAGACTGAACCTCACTAGAATTTGTGTCTACTGTAATATATGAACTAGTATGTGAACTCCTAAGAAGAGACCTTATATAATTTTATGAAATACATGAAATTTATATGATGCTCAGGGTTTGTTTTCCAAAGATAAAAAATAAAGTGAAATATTGCTCAAGGTATAAGTCTAAGGCTTTATTTCCTATAGAAAGGAAAACTAGTATACTTTTAAGTCACTGTTATTTTAAAATAGTATAAATTTATATTCCAAAGCTATTGCTTTCCAGGCTGCAAAGTTTGCTCAAACACTGGCCTTGAGATAGATAAGAACCGTAATGTTTAAATACTGTATTCCAAAATATTGTATTCACACATATTGAGATTTCATTGATGCCATTTTTATTTAGATCTAAAATTCATTTTTAATTATTTCAACTGTTTTAGGTGACTATATTTAAGCACAATAAATATTTAAGAATTTCCCTCTTCTACTAGGTATTCCTTTCTCTAATTCTACATCTAAAAAGGAGAGTTGTGATCTTTCTCAAAATTGGGTATGATCATGGCAAATAAATCTTGCATGGCTATCTTCTTCTCTTCCCTAGACTTTTACTTTCTTTCTTCATTAGAGGAATCTTTTCTTAGTTTCCCTAGGATAGTCCTCTAACTTGCCTTCCTTTGGACATATAGCTTTTATAAGAATTGTAACCAGTTCTCAGAAAGCAAAACTTGACAAAAAAGACTGATGACTGTTATTTTATTAAGAAACACAATCCAGAAAGAAGACAAGAGGAATAAAAGAGAAAAGAGCCAGTATGAGATCTGATGCTTTCTTCATATAAAATTCTTCTTTTGTCCAGCATGAATTTTTAATTTAATTTTTATTTAAAAATGTTCTTTTTCTTAAGTACTGAAATCATGATGCCCCCTTACATTTTCATTCAAATTAAGAACACACTCACTTACCCCAGTTACAGCCCTGGTCAAGATGCATTATCAAGCCAGAAACCAAGTGCAACCGATGGTCTGATCCAGGAACTACCTGTTGCCTAAGATGCATAGTCCTTGGATCAGCCATTGGGTGGTAAGGGAAAGCATGTACCACCAATCTTCTGATTCGATTGTTTTTCCTTTATTTTATGGGTTACTAAGTTCTCTGCATTTGAGAGTTGTACATGCATGATCATGAGAAGTGTATAAGTCAGGGTTCACTAGAGTAATAGAACTCACAGGATATGTATATGGTAAAAGGGGATTTATCAAATCACAGTCCAAAACCGTCCCACGTGGTTGCCTTCATATGGAGAGCCAGAGGAACCAGCAGCTGGTTGAGCTCCGGACTGGAGTCTCAGAATAGGACTAACCAATAATGCTGTCCCAGTCCAAGATGGAAAGACCAGGAAACTCTCCGGAGAAACGATGGTGAAAGTCCAGTTCGAAGTGCAGAAGTAGTGATATCCCAGGCGAGAGCAGACATGCTTTTCTCAGGAAGAAGCACACATGCATTCACTCAGCTTTCTCCTTCTTTTTATCCAGGCCTGCACCTATCAGAACAGTGCTCCCCACATTCAGGGCAGGACTTCCCCTTCAATCTACCATTACATAAGCCAATCATCTCATCAAGACACCCATCATATAATCTTAGGTGTTTCATAATCAAGTCAAGTTGACAATCCAGCTTAACCATCACAAGAGGTGAGGGACACATGTATGAGCAGAAGATGAGACACCATCTAGTTATGCCTGCATGAAGATGGTCAGAGGTTATGTGAGCTGGGATAAGACAAGTGAGTCTGAGATGTGAAATGGTGACTAAGAGGTATCAAATGCATCCAATGTACTACTACTACTAGATAGCTCTCATAATAAAATGAAAAAAGTCCTTGCTTCTTCTCTGAGATAGACTAAATCAATCATATAAGAGAACTCCCTTTAAGATAGTAGTCAGCTGCACCCCTTGAAAAGCTGAATGCAAGTAAGATAAGGAAATCAGTTGTAGTCGCCATGGCTGTAGCTGGTCCTGAGGGTGTATAATCTTTATGATCTCTCTTCTCTATTACTCATTCTACATCTCCCTCATCCTTAGCCAACACTTTGGCTGGACCCAGTGACTGCCTAATGAGTTGTTCTAAATCCTTATTTCAGAATTGCCTAAATCTTCAGTTGTTTTGGTGTTTTGGGGCCATGGTTCCTGGATTCTCTAAGTTGCTGTCATACCTAGACATGGAAGCACCAAGTGATATCCTATGGGATCCTTTGATTCTCAGCCTGGCTCCTCTCTGCCCCACATGTGAGAGAAAACATTCAACCCTTGACTTTCTGTGACTGACTGATCTCACTTAGCTTAGTATTGTCTAGTTGGAGAATTGCTTTCCTTTTTTAAGGGTGGATGATATTTCATTGTATAGATATGCCACGTTTAGCTCATCCATTCATACATCGATGGATACTTTTGTTGCTTCCACATTGCAGCTTTTTGTGAATGAACATTATCGATGAACATTATTTCCAGGGAGCTGCTTTCAGGTCTATGGAGAACATACCCAGAAGTAGAATTGCTGGTCCATACAATAATTCCATTTTTAATGTTTTGAGAAAGAATAATGTTTTTCACAGTGTCTTGGCCAACATTTTCACTGCTATAGTCCAAAATGACTGACCACACAACTTAGAGGAAGGAAGATTTATTTGCTCACAATTTTTGGAGATTCAGGGTTCAGTCCATGTGAGGCCGTGTTCTGCGGATCAGGATGTGGCAGTGGGAAACAGAGAGAGAGAGAGGGAAACAAGGGCTCTGCTCTCACATCATGGAGGCTAGTAGCAAGAGAGCAAACAAAGGGATTCAAAGACTAAAGGACAATTTCTAAAACCACACCCCCAGGGACCTACCTTCTCCAGCCACCCCCACCTGCCTAGTTCCACCCCCAAATTCCATTACAATGGGTTTATCTACTGATGAGATTACAACCCTCATGGCTTAATTATATCAACTCTGAACCTTAATACATGAGCTCTTCAGGGGACAGTCTATATCTAACTATAATACACCTTTTTATACTAGAGTTCTAATTTCTCTACATCCTTGTGCATCTTTTTTATTTTTATCCTGGGTATTGAAACCAGGGTCATTCTACCTCTGAACTACACCCCTAAACCTTTTTAGTTTTTATTTTTAAACATGTTCTCGCTAAGTTGCTGAGGGTCTTTAAAAGTTGCCCAGGCTGGCCTTGAACCTGTGATCCTCCTATCTAAGCCTCCCAAGTACTGGGATTACAGGCATGTGGCACCATGCCCAGCTTGTGCATCTATATTTAACATGTCCTTACAGGAAGCCAAAAAAGAAACTTTGCATCTGAGAGGAGGTAATTTCCTAAAGTAAGAGGGTATATGTAAGAAATGGCTTAAATTGAGAATATTGGAATAGAGTAATAATTGGTTATTGTGAAAAAACCAGACAATTAATGTACAGTACAGCAGAGTTATGAGTAAGTTCTATCCTTTATGGTGGAAGCATTAAGGATGTATGAACCTGGTGATCTTCTGAGGCTCTATTGGAAAGAGGGAACTGGGAGAGTATCATGGATAGAAGTCCACATGGGTGGTGAGCCATTGGCAGGGTCCTGTGGACCCTGGAGAGGAAGGCAATACCATGGACATAGGGTGCAAGATGAGTGTGTGGGGGGGATAAACCTGGTTTACTGAGAAACTGTGCAGCAGTTGGACTTAAAAAAATTCATTAGAAATTAAGGGAGATAGAGAGTTCATACCATTTTACAAAAATCTTAATAATTTTCTGTTTTATATTAATATTACAGGGAAAACATTTTTTCACTTTTATTCGGTGAGTTTTCTTACATCACATCCAAAGATAGTCTGAATGAAGAATGATTCCTGGTTGGATTACTTTAATTCCAGCCATTAACCAAGCTTTATTCTCTGAAAGCAGACATTATGAAAACTAAGTTATATAAATGTATTTAACAAAGAATATACATTTCAACAAGGAACCTCACAAAACACCAAGTTGCACCTGATGCTTTCTTTTTACTTTTTATCTCTGCTTTTTTTGGTTAAATATAGCTTATATCCAAAATAAACATATTAATAACATTTTTTAAGTCAACCATATTCTTTATTTGCCTAGAGCTCTGGCTGAACTGGTTCATGGAAATTGACTAAGATATATGACTGACAGTCAACCAAAGTTGGATTTGAAATTATGAATGCAGAAATGGGAATGGTGGGGAAATTATCAAAATTTCAGGTAGAAGGCCTTTTTAACAAATAAAATCAAACCATCACAAAATGAAACAAATAACACCTTTGTGTTCACTCTTTCTCCACGCTTGTAGCTGAGAAGCATTATTACTATAGCAATTGATTTTCTTGTATCCTAAAATAACAAAGTATTTTTAAAAAATGTTTTCAGGTAACCTGGAAAAATAAAGTGATTTATTTTCTGCTAGGTCTTGTTCCCAATCAATGCTAAAAAGGACTGTAAAAGTGCCTTACATAATGCTTCATTACCTATTGAGATGGTACAACTAGAGACTTATAAAAAGGAAAGAAATTAATGAATTTATTCTAAGAACTATATCCACCCCATTTAACTACAAGTAATCTATAATTATCCTGTGTCATAACTTTTTAGATTTTAAATCTATAATAATGAATCATTTTTAGCAAGTGAAATAAAATTAATAACAATACCATTATGAGGAACCAAACAGTTGGTTGACTATGTGGGTTTATCCTCACAAAGCTCCTAATGTACCACTCTTCTTTGCAGTCTCCTCGATTTGTTTCTCCTTAAAAGATAGATAAATCTCTTGAAATAACCCATAAAATACCCAGAAAGAGAGTGTAGTAAAAATATTAAGGAAAAATAGAATCCTATGATTGTCCTTCACAAGTCTGAAATCATCAGAGACTAACACTCCCTGTAGAAGTGGTTTTAGTTCATCTCCCAGCTGAGAAATGCCTTTCCAGTAGAGGGAAAACTTAGCCTAACAGTTCCTATTACTTGGAAGAACTCAAGAAATAGGGAACTATCACTTCCAGCCCAAATTATGTCCTTACAACTAGAGAATCCCTTTAATGAATGACTTCTGTGTTTGCAGAGAGAACTGTGAGAATGATTTAGCTTTGTGACCCAGAAGGCCCCCCTGTCATACTGATGTGACTTAAGGGTTTATGCATCAAATTAATCTGTGACAGAAGCTGTACATTAGCATGATTCTTGGTGTCTGTCATAATATTGCACATCATCTTTTTTCATGCTGTCTTTGATCTTTCTTGAGGCTGTGTCACGGGAAATAACCTATCTGAAGTGTAATGCACTGTCACGGAGAGGATGCGGCCCTGTTCAGACCCCTTAGCCTGGACTATGTGAATTGAATTTTGAATATGGATTTCATATTTGTTCCAAGATTTTGCTTATTTCTCAACCTGAGCATGCAGTAATAAGTCTATGAACAGGGAACTTTGTTGTCCCTTGGCATCTGACCTGTCAGCAAGAAGATCACCTTGCATTGCATACTACCTCAATCCTGTTGATCCCAAAGTAGAGCTCCCATACTTGAAAAGTGCTCATTGGGTTGGTTCCATAATTTGCCTCTTGTGAATTAGGTTGGTTGAAGCAGCCAGTCTCAGAAATCAAGGGCTACATGTTTTCTCTCATATGTGGAAACTAGAGAGAAAATAGGAAAGAAAAGACCTCATGAAAATGAAGAGTGAGACCTGTAGAACAGTAGAAGGGACTCCAGGGATAGAGGAGGGGACGGGGAAAGGGAGGCTTGAGGAAGGAAATGGAACAACTATTATTATGCCTATATATGAAGGCATCACTACCAACCTTACTGGTTGGTACTGGGAGGGAGGAGGGGTCGTGGGATTGAGTTAGGAGGGAACCATACCAAGAGATGTTGCGTGCATATAAGAATGTATCACTTTGAGTCTCAGTAAGATGTATAATTATGTTACACCAATAAAAAAGCTGAGCATGGTGGTGCACGCCTGTAATCTTAGTACCTGGGAGGCTGAGACAGGAGGATGGCAGGTTCGAGGACAGCCTCAGCAAGTAGTGAGACTCTCATCAGCCTAGTGAGGCCCGGTTTCAAAATAAAAATAAGATAGGGCTGGGGGTGCCCCAGCGCTCAATTCCCAGTACCACACACGCAAAAAAAAAATCCTAAAAAAATCACAAATACCAAAAACAAACAGAAAACAGTGTTCACTGTCCTGGCTGCATCAGAGCCACTCTGCCTCCATCAGTGACTTGAAACGTTCTGAACCAGGGAGCTGAGCCTCATTCCAGGGCACATGAGAGCCTACCAGGCATTCTTACAGTAATTCGTTGACCTTTACATCCCAAATGCAATAATCTTTATTAAATTTCTTCAAGCAATGAAACAATTTTAAAAACCTCTATCAGAAATGGAAGTCTAGATACCTGTTACACTCTTTCTGTATCACATGAGGGAGATTTTCTTTTAAACACGTCTCAGATTTCTGGGTTATTACCTTCAATTTCATTTGACATTAAATTTATTTAATTAAATTAGTTGGATTAAGAGAAGTTAAAAATGTTGCCGGTAGAAACGCCTGGAGCTTTTCCCTTCTGTGGTTTTTGGGAATTGCCTTTAAGCAATAAGTATGAAAGTTAGGCAAAGGCATGTAATCAATCCCTTAATATTTTGTCAGCCTTTTGCAACTTTGATTTTTCAACCTTCAATTCATTTATCTAGATTCATTTTTATTGAGTATCACCGAGCTCAGTAGTCTGTGCTGGTCTGAGGGATACAGATAAGAGCAAGACAGATCCACCATCTGTCCTCATGGAGCTTATGTTACATATGAGCTTGATGCAGAGCAGGCCAAGGCAACTGGGGTAAGATCCAGGGAAAAAATGCACACAAAACAAATGACTACAACCTGGGGTGAGCACTCTGGTGGAGATCTGCATCTACATTATAAAGGAAGAGTCCCACTCTTCGTAAGATCAGCTAAGGTGTTTTTCCAGAGAAGCCATGTGAACTGTCTCTGGAAGTTGAGCAGGACTTAGAGACACTGTTGCCATCATTGAGTAATGAATGTCCCAACCTCACGTCTCCTCATTTTGTCTCAATCCAGCAATTACTTATGAACAGCCCAAGGTGCGAAAGACATTTTGTAGGCTGCTGTGAATACTACCATGCTGGGTCAGAGACCCTGTTCTCCAATCTCAGAAAGTGAGGGAGAGAATATAAAACAAGGGCAAAAATGTAAAATGTGATGGGCTAAAATGTGGGGTGAGAATGTAAAATACTGGGACTTTACTACTTTTGAGGGCAATTAGGTAACAATTCCTGGATGCAGTGATATTACAGGTGGCTAGAAATATGGTTAGAATTCTTTCCAGCCCTGTGTAGGTCCTACTGGGCAGGAGGATTATTATTATTATTATTATTTTTTTGTGGAAGTGGGGATTGAACCTAGGGGCATTCTACCTCTGAGCTACACCCCCAGTCCTATTTTTTTTTTATTCTTTATTTTGAAACAGGATCTCACTAAGTTGCAGAGGGCCTTAGTAAGTAGCTGAGGCTGGCCGCAAACCCGGATTCTCCTGTCTCAGCCTCCCAAGTACTGGGATTACAAATGTGCGCTACCTCGCCCGGCTGAGGATTATTTTATTTGAGCTCTGGATTACTTCATTCTAGACTTTACCAGATCAGGTTTATGTTAAGATACGCCAGGATGTAAGTGATCCAATAATATATCATTTGAGGAAAGTTTTAGGTGAGAACTGCTTCTTCCCTCCTGAGTCTCTGCCCCTACACCCAACTTAAGTAATGGTACAAATTATATCATGAGCAAGACATTTCTTTCCATGAAGACTCCCAGTTCTTCTCAAAAGGAACTGCTGCTGGATTTCAGTTAGGATTTTCAAAAATGACTCTGGAAAACAGGAGTTCTGAATATGTTTGTGATAAAAAAGGTTTCATAATAATTAAATTTGGGAAATACTACAATCTGCTTTTCTTGAAAATTAAGCATCCATATGTGTATAAAGGAGTTTAGAAGTCCTGTGGTTGAAAGACAAATTAGTTGGCTATTGAATCTACCCTGCCCCATTTTTTCATAGAACATCTATTAACATTGGAAAAGCTCCAAGATACATCAATCATTTTTACATGGAAAGATGAGCTCCTTTCCCAGTAGTGGACATGAGCCAGGAGAGTACTGGAAGGCACTGAGCTCTGAGCAGGAGGAGATGGGGGGCAGGGAGGAAGAGGGAAAGAGAGGGAAGGGGATGAAAATAAGGTGGAGATTTTTGGATAAGTGGACAATATTCCAGTTGTCCCAGATACCACTAGCTGACCAAGAGAAGACCATTCAGGTCCTGAGACGCTGCCTGGGATTTGCTGACATTTATGACCATGTTTAGCACCTGGAAGTGTGAGGGCTTCAGAGGACAGCAGGGCTAGACTTTCTGATGGCTAAGGCACTTTCTCCTGGACGCCCCAGAACCACTTTCCTATTCACAGCAACATCAGAATTGGATACCTGACAACCACAAACATAGTGAAATCTCTTCAGCACAGGCATCCTTCATCTGTACCCTTACCAAAACCCACACACTGATAGGATTGCAATATGGCAACAGGGTATTGCATTTCTGAACAGTGGTTCATATAACTAAAATACTTAGTCAACCTAAGTACACATATGAAGCCAAAAAATAATTTTAACCCTTTACAAAAATTTCCATGAGAGTTGTTGCTAAAAATCACCAGGATAATTTGTATTATTATTACCCAAAATAATTTTAACCCTTTATAATTTCCATGAAAGGGAGTTGTTACTAAACATAATTATGATAATTTTTATTTAAATAAATGGTTAAAGAAAATTTTTAATCTTTCTAAGCCCCCCTTAAAATGCTTAGAAATGACTGTGCATTGTTATCAAAGACTACAAAGTAATATATGTATATTAGAAATATATAAAATATTTAAAATATAAAAATCACTCCTCTGGTGATAAATAATAATATTCAATGCATATCATTTTAGTAATATTTCTCTGAAATATACATTTGAGCAAACAAAGATTTCAAAGTTCATATCATATTATAAAATTTTTATTGGCTTTTTATGAAAAATATAATAATAGTACTTTCTCTAGTCATCATATATTCTGCTCAGTGTGCCTAAATATGAGTATACTATAATTCTTTAACGATATAATTGTCCTCTGTCTTATTGCTGTGTTTTAATATCATTAAGAAATAAAAAGATGAATATTCTTCTATGTGAATCACTTTGCTTTTCTTAGATATTTTTTCTTCAAGATACATTCCTAAAAGCAAATTGCTAGGTCACAGCACATGACCATTTTGGAAACTTTAATATAACGAGTTTTCAAATTGCCCTTAAGATATTGTGTCTTATATGGGGCTCAAGTGACTTTGTGGAAGAGGCAGTGTCTCCCCATCTTTACTAATTTATGAGGATTTTGAAGTGCTGAAAGAGTTCTTAAAAGTCTTGTTTTACTCATATTTACCCCAAATGATACAGGAAAAGCTTTATTGCTCATGAGTGGGATTGAATTCATGGCTAATGATTTTACATGAAGCTACTTCTTTAAGAAAATTTTAAATTCTTCAGGCATCTTTTATTTATTTAATGGTATTTAATATAGAGGCTTTGAAAGAGGTATAATAAAGCCGTCACATTCTTTCTTGTCAGATTAAGTGGTTATAAAATAGCTGTGAGCACCAGCTTAATGAAAATGAATGTAAAAATTTTACTTAACTGTCAATAGACTATCATTTTCATCTTCTTTTGTCATTAGTTGATAAGTACACAATAAAATAATTATGTTAGCATACAATAATTATGTTAACATTGAGATCATCTCCTTCAGAAATCTTAGTTTTATTCACTTACTGAGGGTTTCTCACATGTTGACCAATTTCCTAAAATAATATTACAAATAACTTTTTATACACATGAAATACAATCAGAAATTCACTTGATTGTGGAGTGAATATGAGATCTCAAGCTATATGCCATTCCATTTGAGCATTGGCTTTTTTTATGTTTCTCCAAAGTCCCCGACTTTGCACAAATAGAAGTAAGGAATTAACATCCCTACAAATTGAAAAAATGTAATTTTGGCATGAGACATACCAAAAGGAGAGCTATATATTGAAATGGACTAATAATTTTAAGTCTAAGAAAGTGTGCCAAAGTAAATAAAAAATTGCTTTACATTCTTCAACTTGTTACCATCCTAATCACATTGTTTCATTCCATAAGGTTAAAATATAGGCAAATGAGTTAGAAAGGAGAGATGCATTTATTATAGATGGCTATTATTAGTTATGAAATTTTCAAGAGTATCCGTATGGAAGAAGAATGGCTTTCTTTGGTTACATGGGGACTAAAAGTGTATGAATAACACAAGACAGTTAATGATCTATAATATTTCTCAGAAGAACCACTGAAATAAGACTGTAGGTAGGACTAGCTGATCTGAGTTTACCTTAAGTAATGATCGTAACATTTCTCCTGAAATAAAATATAAAGCCTTAAGACAAAGAGTTAAAGAAAGGAAAATTAAATTTGTTTTTCAAAATAATCCCCCAGGCTTACAGGTATATACAGATAGCGCCGTATTCACATGTTTTATTTACACAGTCTCCATTTTAGCTGTGGATGTGGATGTCCTGCAGTGTTGACTGATGACGGGCCAGGGATATTCTGTCACTTCTAGCAGTGACTTATCGATGCTGCAGAGACAAATCCTCCTTCTGGCTGGGCTCAAGGAAGGGTCTGTGCAGTTTTGAGCTATGGGTCCCCCTCTGTGCAGTAAAGACATCTTGGAATTCTTTGGGTACTGTTTAGAATCTGTGAACTTCAAAACACTTCATGGCAAAAATAATTGCTGTAGTGAGTATCTATAAACGAAAACAATAGGGGAAATGACTTTAATATCCAAATGGGGAAATTGGGTAAATATACGAAGGTCCATTTTCCCAGTGGAATCAATGCAATTTTTTTAAATGGAAATTTGGGAAGAATTTGTGCTATCTTAGGAAATGGCAGTAAAAGGAGTAAGTTGTCAACTGTATTAAAACCTAAATGATTCTAAAAACTTCCTGTGTTAAGAGTGACTGGAAGAAAATACAGCAGAGGTTTAGTGATACTGGCTTTGCTGTGCATGAACCTCATGGTTCTATAGTAAACAAATAATTATTGGCATAGTTAATAATAAACCCCTTTCGAATAATACAAAGTCACCCTATTTTAAAAAGTACTGTGTATGGCAGGTGTGTGGCGGAGGGAATTCTGTGGGATGAGTGGGATGTCTGGCCCACTCATCTCCTGTCTCTCCTGAATTCCCTTCTGCCCTCTTCTCCCTTCCTTTCAGCCCCCTTATCTGTGCTTCTTTGTGTAAGTTTCACATTTATATCTGTATTTATTTGCACAGGTAACAGATCTGTCCTTATTTGGAAAGAAGAATAACACAATTTTTTTTTTTGTTTCTCTTCCTTTAATATATTTTGGCAAGTTGGTGTGCTAGAATCAAATGCCCCCTATGGTCACAAACAGGGTGGCATTTACATTTATACTCCATTGCCATAAATCTCTGCTTCACTCTCTGTGTAGTTCATGGATGCTCTTGTAAGTCTCATAAATCAGTCTGTCACCCAGAATCACCTTCCGTCCCCTACCATGGCATCGCTCTTTTACTCCGGCTCCCACGTGTAAAAGGTACTTTGGGGTCAGTGTCAGGAGTAGCTACCACAAAAATGCCAATGTCTGCTCAAGGGCTCTGATATCCTCAGAGGCGCTGCTCTCCCAATGTTGGATCAGTGGGTGCTGGGGAACTGGAGGAGGCCAGTGTGCTAGACCATAGAGAGCAAGCTGGACACAGCACAAGCTGAGAATGGAGAGGTAGGTAGGGCAAAGTATGCAAAACCTTCAAGGCCAACTTAATTAAGGATGTCAGGCTTTATCCAAGGGTCATCAGGTAGGTCTTGAAAGACTTTAGGCAGAAAAGAGAGATGCGATCTGATGTGAAAGGTAAACTGGAGATGGTTCACACTGACACAGCTAGTGGGATGTGTACCATGGGGAGAGCCTGGAGCCTTTTGGTGATGAGACCGCCACTCTTTCTCAGCCACAGGGAAAGCTATGTTAAATGCAACATACAGTTTACAAATTGTCAGGGAGGTGCCACATTTTAAGAGACTGTTAGGACAATTACCATGCAGCTCCAGTTTCTCTGTTAGCAGAATTTTGATTCCAGCCAACCCATGCTTTTCAGTTCTTAAAAAGACCAAACTTAGCAGGTGTTTGAGCCTGGAAGCAAGAAAGCAAATTAAAGCTACCAGCATCATTTTGGCTAACGAATACATTTCCTTCAAGTGTCTCTGCACTTCAGCATTCATCCTGAATAAAAAATGTGTCCAGCACACAGATTGTTCCCCTGGTGCAGCTCTCTATGTCACACTTGGCAGTCTCAGCACTCCATCCAATCTAATTCAGAGTCATTAACATTTGTACTTAGCCACATGGATTCAAATGCTGAGTGTTGTGAGCATTTGCGGGCAGATGTTATCAAAGATGTTCTCTTTTCACAGTTTCCTCAGTTAATTTGCATAGAACAACCATTGCCACTGAATGCAAGGTACATCAACACAGAAGCAATTTTTCCCCTGCTGTTAAGTTCTGAGCATGGGCATGTACTGAGGAAGCGTTTTACTCTACTTCATCAAAATAGCTATTGTTCCAATGATGACTTTTGGTCGTTGTTTTTATTTTATGTAATCAGTTGACAAATAGGAATAAGACAAAAGATTTTTCATTTGCATTTGGATGTTGATTTAAAGGGAAAGATATTCTGGGCCCGCTTTTCCATTGCATTCTGCCTTCTTTTTAACCAATGCTGGATGATCTAAGGTGCACATTTTATTTACTCCTTAATGCAATTCTAAGGTCAGGGTAGCTGTTGAATTAGGAAAACATCATTAGCTCTACTATTGATTTGTCAGTCTCCTTGTTTACCTTCCATACAGAACACTAAGAGGACCCAGAAGAAAGATACCCAAAGTCCAACCCAGACCAGAGGTGTCCTTCATGTGTGAATCTTATTACTTTGCTCTTGTTCTGAGAGTACTAAAACTCAAAGGTTCCCTGTTCATCATTCAGTGGGGATGGAAAGCTAGTCAGACAAAACTTGCAGCTGACAAGACAGCTGTTTTGTCAGTAGATATGGGAGGAATTAGGTTAGCCCTTTTATTGACAAGTGTGTCACTTTCATTGAGTCTTAGAAATAAGATGGCCTCCTCTGGTTTGGCCATCATCTCCAACTCTGTTCTTCACCCATTCCTTTTCTATTTCCTTTCAATGTCATTGCACTCCTTCTGTCTCCAAACTCTTGCTCCTGGCTAATTGTCCTACGACCTATATACATGTCTGTGCTTGAGTTTTTTTTAATTAAAAACCAACCAAACAAAAACCCATTCTTGCCCTTCAGTAACTCTCTAATACATTCTTTTCTCTTCTCTCTTCCTCTCTTTTTTTTTTTCCATCAAAAGAGAGCTAAGAGACTATCCTTTCTACAATGTATGATTTTGGTTCCTTGGTTGAGACTTGGTTGATTATAGAGGTCTAGCTTTGTCTCTCGAATCACTATTGTGTTCCATTGGTCTGTTCATTGGTTTAATGACAATACCATGTGGTTGTGTGGTATGTAGTATGTAGCCCTGTAGTATGTCTTGAGGTCAGGTAGTGTAATGCCTCCAGAACTGTTTTTCTTCTTTAATATTGCTTCAACTATTCAGGGTTTCTTGTATTTCCATATGAATTTCAGGATTGCTTTTTTTTATTTCTGGGAAGAAATCCATTGGTATTTTGATGGGCATTGCTTTGGCTCTCTACATTGCTTTGGGTAATATGGCATTTTAACAATATTGATTCTTCCAGTCCATGAGCATGGAAGGTCTTTCCATTTTTTTGTGTCTTCTTCAATTTCTCTCATCAATATTTTGTAATTTTAATTGTAAAGGTCATTCATTTCCTTGGTTAAATTAATTCCTGGATGTATATTTTTAACTATTTATTTTTAAAACAGTTTTGAACAAGATCACTTTCATGATTTTTTTCTCAGCTCAATATTGATGTATAAAAATGCTACTATTCTTAATAAATGGTTCTGGGAAAACTGAATATACATATGTAAAAAATTGAAAATGTATCCCTTTCTTTAACCCTCTACAAAAATTAACTCAAAATAGATCGAAGACCTAACTGTGAGACCTGAAACCATGAAATTACTAAAAGAAAACATACACTTTAAGACATTGGTAAAGGCAGTAATTTCTTGGAAAGACCCCAAAAGCAAAAATAGACAAATGGAATTATATAAAGCTAAGAAGCTTCTGCATAACAATGGAAACAATCAAGTTGTTATTTAGCTCTAAATTGTTCCTAATTACCCACAGTTTTATCATTTTAACCCAAGTTTATTTAGTCATAAGTGTATTAGTTTACAAACATATGTGATTTTAGTTATTTTTAAAAAAATTGACCTAATTATTTTGTATATGATCAATGAACATATGTATGATATTGAATCTTTTGAGGCTTATTAAGCTTGCTTTGAGAGTTAATTCATCTTTGACTAGTATCTAGAATATACAAAAAAAGTTAGCACTAAAAAAGCAATTAGCTCAATAAAAATGGGCAGTTTAACTGAGTAGACACTTCTCAAAAGAAGAAATACAAATGACCAATAAATATATGAAAAAATGTTCAACATAATTAGCAATCAGGGAAATGCAAGTCAAAACTACACTGAAATCCCATCAACTCCAGTAAAAATGGCAATCATCAAGAATAGAAATAAGCCCGGCATGGTGGCGCATGCTTGTAATCCCAGTACTTTGGGAGGCGGAGACCGGAGGATCCAGGTTCGCAGCCAGCCTCAGTTCTCTCTCTCTCTCTCTCTCTCTCTCTCTCTCTCTCTCTCTCC